>CP139503.1:140092175-140284723 GCA_021014915.2 Artemisia tridentata subsp. tridentata | reverse complement strand
TGAAACTACCCCAAAACCATTATCACCTACCCACTCGTCCCCACATCAGAAACTTAAGGAAATGGCTGAATCCCATGAAAAGTTGATTGGTTGTCCAACTGCATTTGAGGTTGGACAGGATATACGCCAAGAAACAATTCAGAAAGATAAAGGTCCAAATTCTCCATTACCTGACAATCCACAATCCCTGCTACCAGACAACCCAGATGATATATCTTCATCTAATTCCCCCGACTTTGGTTTAAACCCCAGTGAGTCAATGTGGACACTCCTTTATCAACAAGCCAATACTCTCGACGCTCATACTAAACAGTTGGAAGGATTACAACCATTGCGTTTCGAATGGTACGACCGTAATATCAACACTCTGTTTAGAAGGGCCAATGCTGAGAGACGAGCAGTGTTTGATTTGGGAATAAAGTTCGACAAGATGAAGAATACTTCCAACCATAAATTTAGAAGCTTAGATTCCAGGATCCGCTGTACGAGGAAAGAGCATGGTCAATTGAATGGTAGAGTAGAGGATATTGCAAGAACCCTGTGGATGGCCAGAGAAACAGCAAGAAACCATGATCAGAGGATTTTCGCCTTAGAAGCCATACTGGATAATCAAATAAGGATGTACCAAGAACTTCAGGAGCGCTTCTTAGAAATGGAAATTGCACAACTGAAACTCGAGACTGAAGTTAAGCATTTACGTCAGGAACGTAACTGATCTTAAATTCACGTATATCGATGTTGTGTTTACTAAACTAAATAGTATTTGGTTAAGTATTTCCTGTACTTTCTAAATAAGCCTAAAGCTTTCAGAGTTGTAATCAACTTATAAATCTATAACAATCTACTTTTGTTATATATTTTCTGTTGTGAACAAACTCATTCCATTATGTCTTACTATTATGCTGTGCATACATGTAATGACTACTCATGACCTTATACCAAAAACCCAAATATCTATACTAGAGACCTAGAGTCCTTAACCTACCACATGGAACATTAATAAAAGACCTTGTATTAATTGTTTTGTGTAAAAACAATCAATCAAGTTACTAATATCATATAACTTTCCGAAATTAAACCTAGACCTACCATGACTTTACCTAGGATTATTATGATACCTTAGACCTACCATGACTAGGCTATGACTGTAGAAATTCCCTAAGATAAATTTCGAAAGATAACTTGATGAATGAAGAGAAAATTTCTAGGCTTCAATGAATTAGTTTGACCTTAAGCAATTTCATAACAAGAGTTAATCAATTATAAGTTCTAAATCCGTAATTATTGTGATAATGATAGGATATAGCTAGCATGAACTATACTAATACCCCATCAATAACACCCGAAGCTGTTCAAGGGTTGATAATTAACTTCATGACAGCAGTGCTTGAAGTGACTGCAGTAGCTCATCGGAATAGAAACAATATGGCCACAGGAGAAAAGAATACGGTTGAGTCTTCTAAGCAGATCCCTGAAAGTTTCACGGGATATAGACCAGCTAACCTTAAAAGCCCAAACCAAACAATTAAACCTAACATCAAGCATGCCCTAGGGATTAAGAAAAGTGTTACATTTAAGAAAAATAACCAAAATCGAAAACACAATGAAATAAAACCATTCACCCCTACCTACTGTAACTACACCAACGCCCACGACTGCTACCTGCAAGCATCTTCAAGATCGTATCAACTACCATCATCAACTGAATCATCAGCAGGAAATTGCCAAAGCCCATGCAGCCCCACCTGCAAAAGGAAGTGGTTATGCCGGAATAAGACCATTTTGCAGCCAATGTTTGTTGCACCATTATGGTCCATGCATTGTTGAATGCACAAGGTGCCAGAAAATTGGACATCAGACCAAAGACTGTAAAGCAACAGGAGAGCACCAACCATTAGAAAACCTAACTTGCTACGGATGTGGTGGCAAGGGTCACTACAAGAGTCAGTGCCCAAACTACAATGCCAATTGGAAAGACAAGACTAGTGCCGAGGAATGAAAACTCGTTAAGATCCCAAGAACGTCAAAGGATGACAATTAGTGTTTAAGCAGAAGATAAATTCCTGCAGTAGATAAATAAATTGAGGTTTAGAACTCCCTAAGTTGTAACTACCTTTCTACCATATGAAATCTCTATTACTTCCATAAAAATCACAATCTTAGTTTCCATCCCATTTACCCTGTTCACAGTCATTACGTAGTAATACACTGCTATACCATTAGGAAAATTTGGCTGATATTATTTCTGACGGAACAATAAACTATCACTAGCCTGTAGGAATCTTAGACGAACCCTAACAATTATTTTGAGGATATCCCCATTAGTACTCTAGGAAATCTCTAACCCGTCACTGTAGTGTGGACTAAAATTTTCTTATTTGTTTGAAAAATAAATTATGATGTTATTTTCCAAAAATAACGCGTTGTACACGATCTAAAACTTTTTAGAAAAGAATAAAACACCATATGACTGAGCCAAAATATCACATCATTTGGTCCTCAATTATACATAGCCTAATCAACTATGTATAATTTAGGAAGAATCATGTAATAAATTGGACAGTTATCTTTTCAGATTTTCTACTAACAATTTTCATTCAAAAGCAAAAATATTGAAACAAAACAAATTGTTTATAAACTATCTTGATTTAATACAATAAATATCTACATCTACTACCCATTACCTCTAAGATAGGAAGTTGACAAAAATTATGGATAGAGAAACCCTAGGAATTCACAAGGATTTACAACAAACCCAAACAGTACAAATATTATTAGAAACCTCGGAAGTTAATACATAGTGACATAGTTAGAAACGGAAGTGCTAATATTACAAGGATTACATAAGTTTTATTTCACTAAGGATTACATAGGAAAACACAACAAGGACCTATACTAATAACCCTAGCGCAAGACTTATTTTCCCCATGTCTGGTCCACGATAAAGGCTACAATAGTAAGTGCTACGACAAACATTAGGATCATGCCCAAGGCTACAATATAGGTAGCAACCGCAACAACATAAACAATTGCTAGGTATGTAATAAGGTGCGACATTTTGAGGTTTTTAGGAGAGAATTTAGTAGTGGAAGAATGAGGATTAAAAATGAGATATTTATAGATGAAAACTAGCTATTATACGACCGTTACAATTCACTGCTCACGACCGTTGGGAATCTGACCGTTGGAAACACTATTCACAGCCTTTAGATTTATTAGGTGGCAAAACATTCGAATTTATTTCATCTAGTAGGAATAAAACTAACTAAACTGCGTTCCCTTAGGTATAGAGTGGTAATTCCTAGGCAACCCTTTTAGGTTAAAAATATAATCGAGGACTAGTAATGAGACGATATTATTGGATTTAAGGACATAAGGATAAGATAATATTATATATAATATTATTTATAAACTTGAGGCATTTTAAGCATATCAAACTCCCATCGTAAACCAAATCGTTGTACGATTTCCCATTCTCATATTCCCTATCTGAATAGATTAGAAACTAGGCCTGACTATTTCTATATTTCACTTTTCCCAACCTCTCAACCAATGTAGACTGAATCTCGGGACGAGATTCCCTCAACGGGGGGAGACTGTAAACACTGTGAAAATTTCACATTAACATAAACTATCTTACTGAAATACTTATCCTTTTCTACGTGTAATTATGTATTTATTTATTATTATTTGATCATGACTATTATCTTATGTGACGTAGATCACATCCTCGATAAACGTGCTCACACGCAACCCAACCTCAACATACTTAATGTTTATTTTATATAAACATTCTTATATATGAAACCTTAAGATATCTAATTTGCCACATTACGTTAATTCGTTAACGTACGTGTAAAACAAAAAATTTCTTATCTAATAGAGTTACTATAAAACCATAAAATTGTTATAACAATATTTATGAATGATAAAACCCTAGAATACAAAAGTACAACTCATTGAGACTAAGGTACAAGTATCTAAAGCATAAAAATCCTAATCCCACTTTATCTCCCGATAAAACCCTAATTTCATAAAAACTATGATTTTATGTACAAAACTCACAAACCCTAATTTATTTATATGAAATTTTTATAAAATATAAATGTACAAGTCATTTAAGCCAAGGTACAAGTCTTTTATGCATAAAAATCAAATATTTATAAAAACCTTATTAAAACTCTAAATATAATTACAGTAGAACCTCTATAAATTAATACTCGATAAATTAATAACCTCGATAAAAGAAATAATTTGTCCGGTTTGGGACCAGTACAAAATTGGACCCCAATCGATAAAATAATGAGATAATAATTTTTTTGAAATCCTAGTTTAAATATATTGGTCCCAACGAAACTATAAATTAATAATTCCCCAAAATATTCCAAAATTCTAAGATTGTCTAGTAAAAAAAGAATCTATAGTCACTTGTTTTTTTGTAAACTTCAAATCTATATTGAGTTCATCTTTAAATTTCACCATTGCACTTAATAGAGTAGGCATTGTGTTCTCGTATTGCAATAAAAAGTTATGAAGAGTTGTTGCCGCTTGCAATGCTTCTTTTCAAGTGACGCTTGGAAGATCCATCTTTGTCAAAGTCAGCTGATAGGAACTCCGATGATCTCTTGAGAGTGTTTGATATTGTGCCTTGACTAACTTTCAAATCAAAAGTTTTGTCAACCCACTGCACCAAATCTTGTTGAGTGCATCCTTGGTGATCTTTTTTATACTCGCATAACAATTTTCGTTGTTGATTGGTCATGGTTGATTTTTTAACACCTTTTAGTTTAGAAGCCATAGTTGATGTGATTATAAAACTTATCATTGGACATTTTATAGTGATCAATTTAGAACCATATACATTGAACTATCTTTAATTAAAAACAATGAACTTGACAACTTCATTTAATGTGTAAATGTACATTGGATATGGAAATTTTGTAGGTCATACATGAACCTCTTTAAATTAATAATTTATTAATTTATCGATATAATAATATCTCGCTAATTAATAAAATATCCCGGTCTCAACATTATTAATTTATAGAGGTTCTACTGTATTTTAAAAGCACAAATTACAAGTTCTTCATACATAAGCCTTAAAAGTAAATTTTCCTAAACTCACTAATTATTAGTACAAGTCTTTAAACCTAATGCACAACCACCCAATGCACGAAACTTTAAAATCTCCGTTATACATTTATAACTTAATGAAAACTAACATATTATTTATAAAAATTAACCTAATATTAAGAATATATTTTCTATACTATTTAACTCCAAGAACAACCATAATAAGCACATGGTACAACACCCTAATGAACAAACATGATTTTTCTTATCTAGTACATACAATTCGATCACATATATATATATATATATATATATATATATATATATATAATATATATATATATATATATATATATATATATATATATATATATATATATATATATATACAAAGTCCTAATTATTTTCTTTGCTAACCAATACATAAACTAAGCCCTAAATTAACTTAGTTACTCACCTTAGATCCTAAGTACAACACCTTACACCCTAGGTACACCTCCTTAAGCCCATTCGATCCATATCTCTTTTCCTAGTTCGATCCTAGCAACTACCCAACTAAACAAAATCCATTCCACATTTAAACCTAAACAACACACATACCACAAATACCTTCTTATGTTCCATAAACCTCCACATCTCCTTGCCTTTCTAGTTAAGTTAGTTTTCATGGTTTAAACACAATCACATCATCACCTCATCACCATAATACCATACGCCACCTTCCTCCCTCCCCCTCCTCACACATGGCACCAATAGAATATAAACACACCTCCATGTCCCCTCCTAACTCCACAAGGTGACTTGTCATTTTTTTAAACCCTAATCCCTTGCCTCCTATAAATACCAACACATATTCTTCCTTTTCTCTTAAACCCAATCGACCAACACCTCAAACACAGCCAAACACTCACCTTTACTGATTAAACAATCCCCTAGGAACTAAATAAGGACCTTAAGAAAGCCTAGGATCAAGAGGAAACATTTGTATTCAAGATACAAAACCATTCGACACTTTCATTCCCAAATCGAGCAAACCTATAAGTAAGTATTCTAGCTTTCTTTCTTATCTTTTGTAATCTTAAAAACTCTTAAAACATGCTAATAAATAAGTTCTAATAGGTAGCTAAGATCAAAAACCATAAATCTTTTCTTTTCTTTTTCTGTCGAGCACAAAACAAACACCCTATATTTAATTTTCGTTGATATTTCTAAAACAGTAGGCTATAGGAAACTTACATACTGTTAAAGAAAATTTGACAAGGAAAACGTAGCAATTTGAATCACAAAATACGAATAAACGAGTCAAAAGATATGGCAATTTGAAGTTATATAAAAACCAGAAAATACATACTGATACAGAATGCGAAATTGCGCAAAACGAGGCATTTCTGACCCGTTTCGTCGAAAAGTTAAAGCATGAAAGTTGTCCGGAACGACGTTTCCTTCAAAAACTCTTTAGACCTCGAGTCCTGATAACGCGTAATAAATGGTGTTTTTATTCAAAATCAGAACAACTCTTTATTTAAAAACAGTCTCAACGACCCAACTTTGGATCTTTGTTTCGCCCTTCAAACGACCATCAAAAATTCTAGAATTTTGTAAAAACAAAGACCACCTAGCTGTCTAACTATAGGAAAAAGAACGGTGTAAATTGGCTAATCCATCACAAAGTTATCCAACCCCAAATCTGCCCCTGTCGCTAAGCCTAGAAACTAAAATTTTCATTTTTCTTCAGTTTTTTAATGTCCCATCGCCTAACTTTGGATCTAGTTTTTAACCTGTAAATGATCTTTATAAAATCTGAATTTTTGCTTAGTCGAAGATCACCTAGCTATCTAACTTTAGATAGAAGAACTTTGCAAAAAGGTCGAATGGTTAAAAAGTTATTTGAACTCAAAAATAGCCTATCGCTAGACTCAAAACCAAATTATTATCATATTTTCGAACTAATGTTTCATTCGACCAACTTTGGTAATTTATTTCAACCATGAAACTATTATTAAAAATTATGAAACTTGGTCGATAATAAGATCACCTAGCTACCTTCAAGTAGGAAAAAGAATAATGAAAAGTCTTGCCCTCGCCTCGCTTTTATTTGAGTCCAAAACTAGGTGATCGCAAACTATTTTAAACACAAAATATATATTTTTACGAGACAAATGCTTTTGAAATATAAAATCATAAGCTAGGAATAAGCTATTTATTAACTTATTAAAGCTTTTATAAAAGAACCATGATGAGTCATATTTTTCCTGAATTTTTATAAAACGTTTTACTGAAACAAGGACGTAGGGTGAAACGTCAAAAATGCTTCTAGGGTATTTAATGTCGAGACTCTAATTAAATTTTATACCTAGGACTTTAATTGTTGTCGACTTGCAAATCGAGGGTGGAAAGTGTCATTTTTTAAACCATAGGGTATAAACTGTCATTTGACCAAAGTTCAAGGGTAAAAGTTGTCTTTTTCCAAAAGTTTTGGGTATAAACTGTCAATATATGAAACTTTAAGAGTAAAAGCATAACCTTTCATAATTGTCATTATTATTAGTATATATATATATATATATATATATATATATATATATATATATATATATATATATATATATATATATATATATATACTAGACTTCAAAGCCCGCCCATTGGGCGGGCATGACTTTTAATTATAATTTGGATGGTTTTAGTTAACTTAAAATTATGTTTTAAGTTTGTTATATTAAATACAATAAAATAGAGCCAATTATATATGATTAAAAAATTGTTATCCGGATAAAAAAAAAGATAAATATACAATATTGAACTT
This sequence comes from Artemisia tridentata subsp. tridentata, assembly GCA_021014915.2. Lineage (NCBI taxonomy): Eukaryota > Viridiplantae > Streptophyta > Magnoliopsida > Asterales > Asteraceae > Artemisia > Artemisia tridentata. Next base: position 140,276,844 of record CP139503.1, on the reverse strand, counting down.
ATAATTTTTGTTACGATATTTTGACCTACGTTGTTTCTTAATACATTATTTCTTATAATTATCATTGAAATTCTTTTGTATACTAAAAGAAGGATAGTAAAATTATGTTTTGAAACATAGGTATTAAGAACGTAAAGAAATAAGCGGTTATCCGAATAGGAGAGAAAAAAAGTTTCAAAGTGGCACGCAAGAACAAAGTATCAAAGCGTATCCCGTCCGATAGGCGAGCAAGCCTTATGAATATCGTTAAAAAACTTAAGTTAACGAAAAATAAGCTATCAACATACCAAATTTATCATTGAATGCTTTAAAAACGAAAAGCAATAACATTTATCGAATATGAGAGGAAAAAAAGTTTCAAAGTAAGTACGCAAATTATTAACTGCACTTAATCCATTAGCACACAGGTTTGTTGCTGCGTGTTTCGAAATTAGCTATTTTTTAGTACAAATCTATGCTGCATAATCAAGTAAGAAATAAAACTTCTTTGCTAACAACGTTTTTTGTTGAGTTTGTGTAGTTCTCGTCTTTGACGCAACTAAGAACCTTCAAGCCCTTTCTTGCTCTTCAACGGACACATGCATCTATTCCAAATAAGCATCAAAATATTACTTTTTATTGTTTGCTTTTGTGTCAGCATCACAGTAAGAAAAACAAATACGGATATGCATATTTACCTTGTACGAATTATTTTCAAGAATAGAATGTTCTTTAAACCCGACCTAGAGGCCAACTTTAAATTTATATTAAAAAGTGTTAAAAGATTTGATAAATAAATACCTTGTCTTTGTTGAATCGGAAAAGTTTGCATCTTTTCAAATTAACTTAGAAATCTTTTTGGACGAATCCTTCTCTGGATAATGCTTTTCATTAGGTTTGTGGAATAGGAAGCTTAAAGTGCACCATCTTCAGCAAACTTCTTCTTGGACTCTGCGATTTTAGAATTGTGGCCACGCAAGTTTCTGCGGAGAGGAAATTAAGAATCAACAAACACTGGTTCAGAATTATATTAGTTCCAAAAAGTAGTTACAACTTTTAGTGTTAAGAGTTGGCAAGTGTGTTCGTGCTAATTTAGGTCGTTATGCCTCAAACATGCCAAACTTGTACTGACCACCTAAAACTTTAGTTATATCGATGTCTCAAGTTTAGTAAAAAGAAACCGATAAAAAAACATACCCATTTTGACTCGTTGCGCAACCCTTGAAGCCCCACTTTACCGTTTATTTATCCGATAACCTGTTACACATTGCCCAAACACATCAAATTACATAATAGTCTTATAACACATAACATACGAAGAACATGTAAGGAAGAAATATAATAACTATAAACCTCACACGATAATAGAATCTTAAAACGCATGTCTCATCACTGTTTGGCATCCAGGTTTGCACCATGTATATATGAGTTACCTTCTACCTATACATATATAGTATAATAACATAAGTTGCAAAATCGAAGTACCACTAAAAGAAAAGCTCATATTCTATTTTCATTCTTGGTTATCCGATACACACTATTATATGTATAATTAGGAAGCCAAGCATTCTGAGGTTTAAAGGAAAACAATGTTTATTTTCAGAACGCCTACGATTGTTAGATAGTTAAATGGACGTACCTATCAACAATTATGTATAGCGTCTGTGCAAATACCATAACACAAACATGGTGACGCTTGAATACATCAATGTTATTACCTGAATGCTTTCACAGGTTGTCAGTCGTGACCATATTCGCTCTCTATCAATCACCCATTGTAACTGCTTCTGTCATCAGATATTGATACTATATTCGCTGCCCCACTGCCCCTGCTCATCTAAAATACGACGCACACAACAAATAAAAGTTCCTGACCACTTGTGCACATATGGACTACATAAAGAGTTAACGTTATACAAAGCATATAAAATTCAAAATAAGAAGAAGTCCTCCCAAGTTGAACAACACCTCTAATAAGGCTACATGATTTGACTGTTATTCTATGTTTTAAGCCTACTAAGTTCAATATATTGTGACAAAGGTTAGTAGTTACGGACCAGCGTTCTCCAACTACTCCTGTGGATTTATAGATCTATTCAAGTTGGTCGATCAATCCCTTCTTTGTTTCCCTAAACCAAATACTGATTCTATCGATTCATATTAGAGTGATGGCCACTGTACCAAGGTGTTGAATTATGCCTGTGATTCTTGATTTCATTCACAGTTTAGCCAAGGGAAGAGTAGATGTGACAGGTGATGCCTATTTATTTTCAAGTTAATAGAATATACTATACTAATCTCTAATCCATCGTTAACAGGTTTCTGTTTGATCTTTTTTACTGTTAAATCATGATAGCAACTTGTCTCATGCATATATTCACTCGTATAATAAGTGTTCAGATGACATAGCAGTTAGTTAGAGAGTGAAATGTAGTTTCTGAAGTGTAACACCGCTGCAAACACGTTCTCAGTATAAAGTTTGTTTTTTTAAGGATAACATCTAATTACTTATATTAGCTTTCTAAAAGATCATTCAAGTTCTCAAACAAACTTATAACTTAACTATACTTATAAAGGTGGTAATAACATCTAGGCATGATCAGTTGTACTCATGCTAGAATGCTAAACAAATCTGTTCATGTTAATTGGCTTTAGTTTAGAAGATTTAATCAACATTTTCCATAGAATAGGAAGTATTATTTAAGTTTTAGACAGAGGTTACATATGGTAATAGCCTGCAAGATTTCCAGCCAGACCAGAGTACAAATCCTTAAAAATATTCTGTCCTCCACCACGATGTATCTAACATGAAACAACACATATATAAAAACAATAAATCTTAGACATATATAATCTAGGATATAACACTGTACCTGCTTGAAGTCGAGTTTAGATCGTATCAAGTGGATATAAAGCAGCTTTGACTACAACTCCAGCTGGAGCTCCAGCTACAGCACCCTCTGCAAAACGAAATATACTTTTACATATTTGTTGGTTTCCCTTTCTAAAATGCGCACCTAAATACCCCGATTTCAGCCCAGCCTCCAACACCCAAACTCACCCAATTCAGACTCCAAACCCACCCATTTGAGCCCCTAACATACACGTTTTACCACCCATTTCAGCACCCGAACGCAACGAGTTAAGTTTCCGTTTCAGTACCCAAAAGCAACCAACTTAATCCCCCACTTTAGCCCTCATCACTGTCTTCATCCCACTTAATACCCTCTTCATTCTCAGAAACAACTGCATCCCTTTTATCACTTTCTTCTCTTTCCACATCTGATATTTTATTGTCGTCAAAACTGCAATCTATTTCGTGCACTGCCTCCATTTTTTCATTTGCCCCAGCATGATTTAGTGTCTGCAAATTATCATCTCTTGTACAAATGTTTTCTTTCTTTTTCACCACTTCATCATCAAGAGCCTCCTCTGTGTTTATCTTATCTACACCCTGCATAGATTCTTCATGTAATAATTTCTCACTATGATATAGTGTTTGTTTGTGTTTAATTTCATCTTCCTTAGAAACTGTTTCCCATATCTTATCATTCTCATCCTGCTCAGACGCCTTAACTGATTCCTTCTCATTTTCTTCCCAGTGGAAAGTATCTTCAACTATTCTTTCATGATCCTCTTCCTCTTCCTCTTGCTCTTCACCCTGAACTACATATATCTCAGGAAGGTCTGATTGAGTAATTTATTTTTTATCCTGTTCTTCGATCACCTTTAGTTCCTTCTCATGTTCTTTATCGACCGCTGCCCTAAGTCCAACATCAGAAACTTCCCAGTCATAAGACGTTAATCCAACGTCGTCTACTTTCCCTCCGTTACCATCTTCAAATCGGTTTTCAGGAACCACTTTTCTCATTGTACCCAACTACTTGTATCCTAGGTTTCATATCAATATCTTTTAGCTGAATTTCTATCAGGTTCTCATACAATTCATTTTCATCTGAATCATTTGGTGCTTTACTTTCTTCATGCTGCTGGCCAACTAAAAACTTCTTTTCTGGCTCTCTTGGATTGCAAGTCTTATGAGGTACAATTGGTTCCTTTAATTGCTCTTGTTCCCTATCAGACCTATCAATTGGTTCTTTTCTCACATCGTCTTCCTCCAATCCATGAAGCACGCTTTCTTGAAAGCAGACACAAAATTCATTATAATTAAACACATTCAAGTCCTCCATGTTCAACTTAATCCTGATTAAAAAAGCACACAATGAAAACATGCTTCTCATAAAACCCGTCTTAAATTCCAACAAAGTGCATATGCTGCATAAGCATTGAAATAAGCGGATCCAGCGAATATCACATTCCTAATCACTAATCAAGAAACCGGACTTTAATTACCAATAACTCGGCCCCTACCCCCAAATCACCAATAAATACTAATCAACCAAAGCATTCACACTTTCATAAATGCTATTGGCGCAAACACTACAAATTCGCTATAAACACGTCTAAAGTCAACAAATTCATTTCAAACAAACAAATTACGCATTTCAACAACAATAAACAATATAATGAACCAAATAAGCCTAAAAGCTAATGTATATACCAAACGTCATCAGACAAATCATCCGCAGCACCATTCAAGCTCTTAAACAGCTCGTCGTACTCAACGGCGAAATCGAGACCATTAAAACCTCCAAAAACCTCATTATAATCAAACTTAGACTTCTTGACATCAAACCACATGTCACCGGAGTCAGCCGGAAGATCTAATGTACTGGCATTTAGTATGTGATCTGATGGAATTTAAACTAATTAAGCCCCTCTGAAATGAATGAAATGCAAGAACCTCATTTCCCTTACTGTTAATGTTGCGGATCTTAGCTTTTAAAGAATCAGAATATTTGTTCCACTTGGAGATATCTCCACTCTCCTTGCAAGCACAGCCTTCCTTTAAGGTTAACCAACAGTCTGCAATTTCACTCCTGATTCCTTTGTGCATCTACTCTTCCATATAAAATTATTTACATACCGTTTGTTTGTGGTGGCAGGTGGTGGGTTGGTGAAGATTGACGTTTCAAAAATATAGGGTCGTGATTTGGTGGGTTGGTGAACATTAGGCTTTATCATTATAAAAATTAAAAATAAAAACATACCCAAGAGATATCTAAACCAACAGAGTATCAAATGTGCACTTTGTTCACAAAGATGGCAGTACTAACAATATATCCGATAAAGCTAACAGTATTAACTTTCTTGAGCCAGCAGTATTAATGAAACAAATAAATAACAATAATCCAAATAAGAAGAGGAGTACCCAACAACCTGTTCACAATCAAACAAATGAATCAATTTATTTTCTATAAAATAACAACTCACAAACCTGGCAAATTATAATTAATTGGCTCTAATACATGAACACCTAAAAAAGTCAGTAGATGAGCATTAGAGAAAAGAAAAAAAAAAATATTAGGGTTTTTGAGAAAAAAATATATTATGAATGAAGTGCATATTTTTTTCCTGTATGTTTTGATTAGGGTTGGCTAACTTGTAGGGATTCTCCTAATTATCTCATATAATTAATATTGCAGAACTATATTTAAGGAAAAGATATGCTTGATAATTTAAATTGCTCTTTTGTCTAGTATATCTTTTTTGTTTTAGGTGCTTCATCACAATCAATGGCTTGGTTCCATTGGTTGAGACGTTTCCATGTTTACCTAAAGATGCATGTTCGAATCTCACTATGGTCATTTTTTAAAATTTCGGATTTGAAGGTCAAACCTTCGAAAATTTGGTCAAATCTTGCTTAGGTGGACTGCTTAGGTGGAATAAGAGCATGATTACTCATCAATCAAGCGCTTATTCATCAATCATGCATTTGATGACGTCGTACGCATCCTGTTATATATATACACACACATATATATATATATTCCGATTTAATTTAGAAATTAATAAATGTAATACGTTTATTTCAATAACGAACGAACAAGAGATATATCTAACGAACAAGGTATATATGTATATATTTAACGAATGAACGAAAAACATAAAAACGAGCAATAAGATAAAATCTTATCGAGAGACTTCATGTTGTATCAATTTAACATTTAATTGACAACTAAAAACGTTACGAAACGAATAATAAAACTTATATATATTCAGAAACGATTACTGAAATTTGATATACCAACCCAGGTTGCGAACCGGAGATGTTTATCAACTTTAGTTAATTTTGTTTTCCATCCAGACTACCAAGGTGAGTTCATAGTCCCACTTTTATTTATACGTTTTCCAAACTTGTGGGGAGATACATGCTACTAAACCGAACAGAAGTATTTTATTGGTTGTTATTGCACTAGGTTAACTTTTGCCTATTTGAATTTATATTCATATTTATTTTAAAAGTTCTCATATCATGCACCATTAGTCACCCGTAGGGTGAGTGCGAATATAGTGAATAGATCTATTGGCCTGACGACCCATTTGTATTAGTCGGATGGATATCCTTAGGGGTAGCCGTTTATGCAAATGCATTATATTTAATTTCTATAAAGAGTTTCTAGGCAGACTCCTACTCGGGGGCAAGACTACTTTCATTTAATTATTTTTGTAGAACCTGGACACTGTCAACGGATTGCGTGTCATGAGGCTTAGTGCAATATACCGTACTATGATATTACCAATTTACTTTCTACTTATCTTGTGTCCAAATTGATTATAACTTAAAACACTATGGATTCAGTCAACCTTTGTGTTGAATTTTTAGCATGTTTATCTCAGGTAACTAAAAGACCGAACTTGGCACGGAGTGGCTGTGGACTTTCTCCTTATAAAAAGAGTGTCCATTATGTTATCATTCAAATGAATAATGTAACTTTTACAACGTATTTCCGAACCTCCCTCTGGGACCTATATTATGTACTCTGATTTAAATAATGAATGATAACAATTTTATCTAAAACGTCTCTTTTTGAGTCGTTTTCTATTTTCATGACTGTGAACCATGAAGTAACACCCCAAACTTATATTCCGCTGCGTATATCGAAAGCGGGGGTGTTACAGATTATTTGTTGTTTATTTGACGGTGAAGTATAATTTTTCAAGGTTGTGTTCTTATTATATCTTAAGGTGGGTGTTACACTTTAAAGATAACTTGTTCGTTCGTTCAAATGTCTAAGAATTGACAAACACTTGACGGAGTTACATTATTGTGCTCAGTGATTATTGTCAAGGGATTTTGATCTCCCTATACGTTAAGTATACGTTCGAAGTCGTTTTTAGTACAAGACATGGGACACAAGGTTGGTTTCTTCTACTTTAGCATCAAATTGGTAATGATTAGTTTTCTTCAACATTATATGAAGCCTACAGAATTGGAGATTCGAATGGTTAACATATGGGTTTCAGGGGAAGCTTATTGTTAAAATGTTTAACCATTTATATGCTACATCGAGGTCAAGGTTTTTATGATTGCTCGTTGGTATTTTTACTGAAGATTTGAGATTTTTCTGTCTTGCGTTCATTTATAAAAGAAAGAGTATTTACATAAATATTTATATATACGCGCAAGTATATAAATATTTATATACACACGTACTTATATAAAGTTTATTTATATATACACTTATGTAAAGGATATTTTTATATACTTGATTTACTTTCGATCACCATTTCTTTATATAAAAGATTATTTACATAAACTTTTTACTAATTTTGATCTCATATGCCAATTGCAGGGCATTATGTCAGTACCAGAGATACCCGAGCAGGCACCACTATCGCCTGATCATGTGTTTGACTCCCCAGATGCTCCTGTCTTTGATGAGGAGGAGTTGTCCGAGGAGGAGTCATAGAAGGAGATGGATATGGATATTGATCCAGAGGAGGATCATGAGATGGATTTCGAGGATCCGTTGATAGATGAGGAGGTTGAGGCTTGGCTGATAGCACCAATTACAACCACACGGACTATTGCTCATGTTGCACCTGCATTGGTGATACCACCTGCTACTTCTGTTCAGATTGACCCTATTACATTGCCAGACTATCGTAGCAAGTCTATACTTGCACCATCTATGTTTACTGATAGCATTTATGAGGTTGGAGAGTCATCTTCGGCTCCCGTTGAGACACAGCACCAGCAGGAAATCATAGCCGTTCATGGTAGGATGGACCGGATTGAGAGGACGCAGCATGCTGCTAGGAGGACTGAACGAGCTATTGAGGGTGATATAGCATGGTTAGGAGAGTGACATGACATCATTCAGACTAAGACACTTTCGTTGGTACGAAGGGTGGATGTTGTGTGCGATGATCAGATTGATAGTACATTGACTCGTTCTATGGAGGATAGGATCGAGACATTGGCAGATGAGTCAGTGTATGCTGGGGATATGATTAGTGTCCATGACACATTGATTCTCGAGTTACAGGCTAGAGCTGATCGGGCTGATGCACTTGGGACTGAGGTCCATGGATTACAATTAGAGTTACAGGCTTCCCGATAGGAGACTGAGGAGTTGCGAGCATCACTACATAAGTCTAGGGTAGAGGTTCAGGAGTTACAGACTCGCTTGGCATCGAGGGAGGCGAGTGAGATTTCGACATTATAGCTTTTACACAGGATGGAGGAGCGTCTCAGCGCGTTGGAGCAGGGTCCGACAGGCCAGTAGGGCTGCCAGAAGTACTAGTTAGATTATCTCCATTAGACTAGCTTTTGGTTATTGTAATACTAAACTAAGAGTCTCAGTTAGTAGAAGTAATGTTGACAGTTGTACTTGACTTTCATATTTTGTGAAACAATGGAACAAGTATTAAATCTATTATATATGATAATTATTATGCTATTTTGTGATGTTATTCTTTACTACCTTATGATATTATCATGATTATTGATGTCATTATTTTATCATTTTCACGTAGTGATCTTGATTTTTATATGACTTCTTATTGATTATTGTATTTTTCATGTGTTGATAGAACCATGTCAAATGGAGATGATATGGAGCGAATCATAACTGAGCGTGTAGCCGCAGCTATGGCGGCATATGAGCAAAATCGACCTGGTACCGCGGGAGGTGTAAGAGGTGCAGGAGGCTGCAGTTATAAAGAATTTATGAATTGCAAGCCCACCACTTTTAAAGGAACTGAAGTAGCAGTTGGCTTGACTCAATGGTTTGAGAAAATGGAGTCCATGTTTCTACGAAGCAAATAATATGAAGATTGTAAAGTGAATTATGCAACATGTGCACTTGTGGAACATGCTTTGTCATGGTGGAATTCCTATGCTCAGCAAATTGGACTTGAGAAAGCTTTCAGTACACCGTGGGAGGATTTCAAAAAAGAAATGGTTAAGAAGTACTATTCTCAAAGTGATATAAAGAAGTTGGTGTAACACCCGTTTCCCGGATACAAATAGGGCCCACTCTAGATGAAATTGACTAAGACTTAATGTGATTGGTTTGTCAACGGAAGTTACGTGGTGGTCAAACCCAATAGTCAAAGTATATATAATATGGCTATAGAAAGTATCATGTGCCACAATTAGAAAGGGAATAGACTTCAAGGACCTAAGTTGCCAACAATTAAATGTATTATTACTTGTAGTGTAGCCAAAGTAGAAGAAGAAGGAATTGAAGGACCATATTTGCCAATTAGGCAAACTTGCCTCCACAAATATCTTGTACCTAGAAAATTCTAGGCATTTCTCAATGATTATAAGGGTGTGTTTTTGGTCCGGTTATGGGAGAATAGAGAAAAGGGAAGGAAATCTCATCTTGGTGCTAGTGATCCAAGGAGGAAGATTAGGCCATTCTACCATGGAGATAAACCTTGTAAAGCAATGAATCGACTACTTTATCACACAACTAAACTTAACTATATAATACGTGACACTCAAAAGATAATATAGAAATATAGATGAGAAGGAGTGGATCGTATGTATTAATATTATATCGACTGTTTATTAAACTTGGAAAGGAAGATAACAAACAACCATAAGAGAACACACACACTCTCACCTATACACTACAATGAGGCACCCCCTAAATGAGGTGAGAGTGTGTCCTTTTATAGCTACAAACTGACGCCCTAAGTGGCATTTCTTGGGCTTTGGAAAACCGGTTGGGCTTTGTGTTGGGTTGGACCATTCTTGACTTTACTTAGTACATATTAGATTACTCCAACAGAAGGCCCTCTCCAACTATTCTATTACATAAATTCGACACACTTACAAAGTTACTAAAATACAAACGACCATCACTTCAATATTTAATTGAAAAGCTACCAAACCACAATTAAGTCCCTAAGCAAGTAAGTAAGCTCTAATCTTGTGTTTTTAATGATTATATGTTGGATTCATAAGGATCATGGTGGGTTTGGTAAACCCTTGTTAGTAGTGTTAGTTTGATGAGAAAGTAAGTATTTTGTATGATGATTGAGTAGGAATCAAGATGGATAATTAAGGTTTAGCAAGTGAGAAAGATAATGATGGAAGATGATGATGGAAGATGGTGATGGGGATGATGATGAAGATGAGGTTAATGATGATATGATAGTTAGCTTGGATGATCAAGGTAAGTAACTATGATTGCCATATGTTAATATTAATGTTCTCATGTTATGTGTTAATGAATGAGTTTATAGGGTTATGCCTTGGTTTAGTGAGTTGTGTTAGTAAAAGGTATGTTAGTGAGTAAGGATCAAGAGATAGGACATAGTGTTGAAGGGATTAAGGTATGTCTATGATTTTTATGTGTTTAATGTTATTATGTTTATGTGTTATAGTTATGATATGGTCAAGATAATGGTTATGAGATTGGAAGAACATGAGTTGAATGGTTAAAGATGTCTTGATGCATATATGTGTGAATGGAAGTATTAATCATGTATTAATCTAGTTACTTACTAAGTGAAAGCTTACATTCTAGTGTTTCAATGTCCTTGTAGGTTTATGTGCGACGGGAATAAAGTACTTGGATTATAGCTTAAGGATTTGGAAGTGGATTAGAAGATAGTAAGCGTTAGGAGCTAGGTAGAATACCTAGCTCGAGTCAAGGTTGTACCCCCGAGAGTCTTTTTATGATTTGTATAGTGTGTGTCAAGGTCGTTGTAATGCTTTGGTGGTCAAACGGTGTGTCAAAGTGTGTTTAATGTGTTATAGTCAAAGTTAAAGGGGTGTTTGGCATAAGTGTGAAAATACCCATTTTGGGATGTAAACGGGTCATGTGTCTATGGAATAAGTTTAATATGTTAACTTAATAATTTTGGTTAAGTTTGAGGTGATTTGGAAGTCGTATGTGTCTTATGTCATGAAATGGGTCAAAACGGGTTTCGGTGCAAAACCCGTGATTGTGTAAAGTAAGTTTCCGAGAGTCAAATGGTAAATGTTTTCACATGGAAATGAGCATATTGATATATTAAATAAATCTGGAAGGTTTGGTGAAATATCGAGTTCGGGAGGTCGGGTTTTCAAGTACGGGACTTGAAAATGACTCCGGGAGGTCAGAAGCCTCCAACCGATCGGTTGGAGGGCTCTGCCGATCGGATGGGCAGCCTTCGACAGTTTTCGGCAATCTTTGAAAAATTATATCTTTTAAACCGTAAGTCGTCAAGGGTCGTGCCACCCGGCGTTTCGAAGATAATTGAGTTTAGTTTCATTTAAAAATAGTCTCATGGTCTGAAAATTTATGGATTTTTATAAATGGTCAAAAGAGTAACAGGATGTCTGTAAAATTGGGTCGTTTCCGCTTAAAAAGTTTTAATTTTTGGTCTAATCGGGTACGGGGTGTAAAAACTTGGTATCAGAGCTTTGGTTTAAGTGAATTAGGTTTCCACTCAGGTTTCCTAGACTTAAACCACTAGTAGATGCGTTGGATATAAGATTAAGTAATGCGGACAAATATTTGTTTAAGTTATAGGAAGTGATTGTTAAGTTATGAGATGGATCATGTGATTGCTATATGTAAGATGTTCACAAACACATATAACTTGTATGGTTTAGATTTGGCCGAATAGTATAAGAATTTCCATAGAGAGAAATGGAAAGTTGGGAGCCTTTGTAGAGAGAGAAAAGAGAAGGTTAGATTAATGTGTGAAAGATCCAACCCTTCCCTTGTGTGGGAAGGGCTTTATATAGTACAATATTAGGCGCCCCGGCTGTGGAGTGAGCTGACAGTGGGTAAAGACCCGACCCACTCCACGATTACTTTAATAACTAAACTAATACTAATATTACTGATAATCCTACGAGCTAGTTAATGCTAACTGATACTCGGGGTGACCGAGTCTTCATATGAATATTTGTATTCCTAACACGGCAACATCTTCTTCAGGAGATCACAACACGGCAACATCTGTTCAAAATCCTCAACCACATGATCATCTCAGAAAATGGACCAATGATCATCCAATTGACAACATCATTGGTAATCCTTCTCGACCGGTATCCACTCTAAAGCAACTTGCCACCGATGCACTGTGGTGCTTCTTCAATTCTGTTCTATCCAAAGTCGAGCCAAAAGACGTCAAATAAGCCATGTCCAAAGACTCGTGAATTTCATCTTGCATAGCACAAAACTAACAGTCTTTGGAGATGGCTTCTTTGACGTCTTTTGGCTCGACTTTGGATAGTACGGAATTGAAGAAGCACCACAGTGCATCGGTGGCAAGTTGCTTTAGAGTGGATACCGGTCGAGAAGGATCACCAATGATTTTGTCAATTGGATGATCATTGGTCCATTTTCTGAGATGATCATGTGGTTGAGGGTTTTGAACAGATGTTGCCGTGTTGTGATCTCCTGAAGAAGATGTTGCCGTGTTAGGGATACAAATATTCATATGAAGACTCGGTCACCCCGAGTATCAGTTAGCATTAACTAGCTCGTAGGATTATCAGTAATATTAGTATTAGTTTAGTTATTAAAGTAATCGTGGAGTGGGTCGGGTCTTTACCCACTGTCAGCTCACTCCACAGCCCACACGGGGCGCCTAATATTGTACTATATAAAGCCCTTCCCACACAAGGGAAGGGTTGGACCTTTCACACATTAATCTAACCTTCTCTTTTCTCTCTTTACAAAGGCTCCCAACTTTCCATTTCTCTCTCCGGAAATTCTTATACTATTCGGCCAAATCTAAACCATACGAGTTATATGTGTTTGTGAACATCTTACATATAGCAATCACATGATCCATCTCATAACTTAACAATCACTTCCTATAACTTAAACAAATATTTGTTTGCATTACTTAATCTTATATCCAACGCATCTACTAGTGTTTTAAGTCTAGGAAACCTAATTCACTTAAACCGAAGCTTTGATACCAAGTTTTTACACCCCGTGCCCGGTTAGACCAAAAATTAAAACTTTTTGAGCGGAAACGACCCAATTTTACATGTGATTTGACGTTGCGAGTTAACACTTGCAATTTGACTCATTGCGATTTGGTTAGTTGCGATTTGACTTCTTGCGATTTGACAAACTGTGATTTGACTAGTTGCGATTTGATCAGTTGTGATTTGACTTCTATAACTTGAATTTTTGAAGATCAATATTGTAGTTTGCTTTTGGTTATTCGTTTACAGTTTCTTTTGTCGATTTTAGAAAATCCCGCGAAAGATCCAATTTCTCGGTTTAAATCACAAGAGTTGTAAAATCCCGTCTACATCATGACAAGTACTGCTTCTGATGTCGTTCAAGCTGCTGGGTCCGATACCCACCCTCCTATGCTGGATAGGACAGATTATGAGTCGTGGGCACAAAGAATTCGACTCTACTGCTTGGGAAAAGAAAATGGATTTAACATTCTTAAATCCATTGATGAAGGACAATTTCAAATGGGCACCACTCGAGATGCAGTGGCTACTGCTGTGGATGGAACAGTCACTTTTGGGATTGATAGGCCACGTCAATACAATGATCTGAATGAGGAAGAAAAGAAGCGGTATGATGCTGAAATCCGAGCTTCCAATATTGTAATTCAAGGCCTGCCCAAAGATGTTTACAAACTCATCAACTTCAACACTGAATCCAAAGCTGTTTGGGACAATGTCAAGATGCTTCTGGCTGGATCAGAATTAACAAAAGAAGATCGTGAGTCGCAACTGTATGATGAGTTTGAGCATTGCAAGATGAACCCTGGAGAAAACATCATTGATTACTATGTGAGGTTTCATAAGCTAGTAAACGACATGAGTATCATCAGAATGACTATGCCAAACATCCAACTCAATTCCAAGTTCGTGAACAACATGTCACCTGAATGGGACAGATTTGTCTCTGCAGTCAAGCTCAACAAAGGTTTGAGGAAGACCAATAATGAACAGTTGTATGCTTATCTTCAACAACATGAAATACCTCCTGTTTATGATCGTCTACTCAGGGAGAAACTCAATCCAACAACATCCAATGATCCACTCGCATTGATTTCAAATGTCCAGCCGTACAATCAACCATAACTTGATCAAGCTTATCATCATCCCGTCTCATCACAGAATCAGACATTATTTGCTCAATCATCAATGCACCCACAACCTACTATGAACTCTCAGCTGGATTCAGGGTATTCTCTCACTGATCAGAGGATTGACGATATTTCCAATCAAGTCTCCTTGCTTGTTCAACAGTTCCGAGCAACACTCCCCCAAATCAACAATCAACTTCGAACTTCCTCAAACCCACGCAACCAAGCAACTGTGGAAGATGGAAGAATTATTGTTCAGAATGTTCAAGGAAGACAAAATGTGAATCCAAGGAATGTTGGTAGGGGGAATATTCAAAACAGAGGTGGAAATGTCAACCAAGGACAAGGAAGGCAAGCAAAGTGTTACAACTGTGGTGGGTTGGGACACATTGCTAGGAATTGCAATCAGCCCAAGCGTCCTCAGAACTCTGATTACTTCAAGGATAAGATGTTGCTGATGCTGGTGATGGGGGAAACACATTTGATGCAGATGTGGATGACCAACCGGTTCAAGATATGGCCCTCAACGACCCAAACATCTTCCAAGCTGAAGATTGTGATGCATTTGATTCGGATGTTGATGATGAACCCACTGCTCAGACTATCTTCATGGCCAATATATCTTCTGTTGTCTCATCACCTCAACAAGCTGGTCCTTCCAATGCATCTGTCATATCTGAGGTACTAAAACTTTATGACACATATAACATGGTAGATGAACAGAAGATTCCCACCGAAGTACAACAGACAGACGATGTTGAATCAGATACTGTTAATATGGGAAACAACAATGTTATTTCATATGAACAATATGTGAATCACAACGACGTGTCTGATGTACCAAGTAGTGCATCTTCTGTTGTAGAAAATGCTTGTGTTGTAGAAAATGCTTGTGTGGTAGATAATACTTGTGAGTTGCATGAGAACACCGTGTTTATCCCCGATGACACCTTGATCACTAGGCTTAACATATATAAAGATCAGGTTGCCGTATATGAACAACGTGCAAAATTTGAGCTAACTAAACATGAACAGAAAATGGATTGTCAAATGCGTACATTTGTAACAGAACGTAATTTAAGGGATGAAAAATTAAAAAGGGAGTTAGATTCTTTAAGAACACAACTTAATCAAACTGTTAAGCAAAAACAGGAGATTCAAGAAAGTGTAATTACACTAAAACAGGACTTCAAAGAAAAAGAATCAAAACTCCTAAATGATTTTTTCAGACTTAAAACGTTGAAAAACAAGATTGAGAACAAGTTGTACACACAAGACCAGACCAGACAAACTGCTCAAATGATGCAAAAGCATAAAAATTATGTGATAAACATAGTGAATATAATGTAGGTGAACCTAAATTAGCTCTTCTTAGGAATGATAAGGTAGCCCAACCTGCTTTATATGATGGAAATGAAATGCTTAAGACTATTCATGCACCCCCTGATGTGTCATCACTTGAAGAGAGTAATGAGATAGAAGACAGAAAAAGAGAGAGATTAGCTGAAAGAATGAAGGACACAAAATGTATAGCCAAACGAGTCATATTTAAGCCCCATAATTACTATGAGCAAAATTGGTTGACTATATTTGCACCTCAAACTAAGTTAACGCCTGAAAAAATATTTTGGTCTTTGGACATAGAAAAGAGAAAGGCTGATGCACTTAAGGACAATACCCTACCCCTTAGGAAAATAGCGGCTGCAACGGTGTATCCTCCCAATACACCTAGGCACTTAGTTCTGTTAACTCTTCCCACATAATGTAAAACTCTAATTAGCATATATGTTCTGTTTCAACTATTTGCTGATTTTGATAAAACTTGTAAAAAGAGAATTACACCAACGGGAATTATTGAAGGGGAAAGAGGTTTTGAACTAACCAAAGAATGCTACTTAACTAAGGTTATTCCATTCTTTAAGCTTCTGAAGGAACATTTTGAGGGTATGCAAACAACCCTTAGAAATGACGTAAATGAGATGAAAGCAGTATTTAAAGATATGGAAAATGAAGTGTCCCAATGTGCGATAGAACTTAAGAGTCGTGAGATTGAGAGAAAAAACATTCTCATCCCCAATGAGAATTTGATTGCTAAATGTGTTGCCCAGGATGTGTTTTATACTGCTACTGTTGCTACACTCAGTGCTTGTCAATTTCATGAACTGTCTATTGCACTGAATGCTTCCCAGAATCGTGTTGTTGAGCTTGAGGGGGAGAATTGGAAATTGCATGAGAAAATTCAAAATGATGACCATGATAACATGGTTAAACGTTTTTCAAAACTAGAGGTTGATCATCTTAATTTGCAATTAAAATATCAACACTTAGAAGAAAGATGTAAAAACTCAAATGCAAAGACATCTTCGGATGCTCCTGAATTTGATACATATTTTGAATTAAGCAAACGCGATGAAAAAATTCAAGCTCACACTAACACGATTCGACAATTGAGGGCCCAAATTGCCCAATTAAAATCAAACAAATGTGATGAGTATCACACCCATACACCATCATCTTCAGATTCTCAGAATTTCAATACCAATACACCATCAATAAGTTACAGTATGAAAATGAGTGTTTTCGAGCTGAAAATTCAAAAATCAAACAACATTACAAAGAGTTGTATGATTCAATTAAAGTCACACGTAACAGTCATAATGAAAAGACAACTTCTTTGTTAAATGAAATCGAGAATCTAAAGACTCAAGTGAAAGGGAAAATGCCAATCATCACTGGTGATAATGCTGTTTCAAAGGTTTCTGCTTGTTGTAAGTATGCTGTGGATGTTGTACCTATTTCGCCTCCCCTTAGGAACAATAGGTCTGCCCATCAAGTATATCTCAATCACCTTAAGGAAATCGTTGATATCCTTCATGAGATCGTAGAAGAGGATAGGATTGATAAACTACATAATAGTGCAATTTTGATGCATGTTTCCTCACTAAACGGTCTCAGGAACTGTTAGAATAAGTCATTGGCACAGGTCCTAAGAATGAGAACAAAAGAGATAGATTTGTTGCATCATCCTCTACAACTAGGATTAAGCATGTAACCCTTGATGTACCAATGAGAACATCAGAACTCAGCACATCAAAATCAGGAAAACAAATGGCAGAAAATGTAACACCCCGCTAAAGCGGAAGCATGGGATGTAACGAGTAAATGCACAAGCACAGGATAATAGACTATGCCATCATTAATTAAGTCAAATAGTACAACATTACAATATTGTTTTGGCGGACATCGACAATTAAAAATAAGTTTGAATTCTTGAAAGATATGTTCTCGACAACTTAATGAAAGCATAGATGACATGTGAAGACCCTTTATGCAAATGCCTTCATAAAAATGCTTGCTGACGATCACCTGAAATGCATGAGAAAACGGGTCAACTATGAAAATAGTTGGTGAGTATACAAGTTTTATATAACAAGAAAATCTTTATCTTTAGAGAAAGTCTTCATGGCAAACATCCTGTCAACTCATCCTGTTACAAGTCCCGCCCATACAAGACTTGTAACATACGAGTTCACATACATTTCCATAATAAAAATAATTCCAAAGTCTATGAGAAAAAGTCCACAAGGCAAAGATAATGTCAAACCACTCAGTTACATGTCCCGCCCATACAAGACTTGTAACCTGTGTTTTCACAAACCATTGCATAGAAGATTGTACATTTTATAGTCAAGCACATATGGTTAACAAGTTCACATTAAATGAACCATGTATACAATAAATCAAGGACGCTCCGTCGACAGGGGAGACTTTATATTGCCGCTCCGTTCACATAGGGAGACTTTATATAGCTGCTCCGTTCACATAGGGAGATTTTATATTTAGTGCGTACAACACATTAAGTTCAAAACAAGTCATATTTTCATAATTAGGTTCAAGAGTTAAAGTCGAGTTCAAGAGTTTAAAACAAGTTATAAGGTCAAGACAAGTCAAAAGAGAGTTCAAAATAAGTTAAAGGTTTCAAACCAAGTCATACAAGTTCAAAATAGTCCAAGGGTTCAAAATCAAGTCAAAGGGTTCGAATAATAGTGTTCATAAAATAATAATCAATTTAGTTCAAGTATAAATCATGCATTCCACCCCAAAAATATAGTGAAAAATAGTAAAAGAGGGGTTGTGATTACTCACCAGTAACGAAGTAGTGATGGCGATCGGAATATAAGTACGACGGAAAAACCGCAAAACCACTAAGGACCTATATAGAAAATATAATACGTCTTAGGCTCGGGGAAATATTAAGTAACATTTATACTCGGTTTCTTTGGTATCTTATATTTATTTAGCCATAATATAAGTTTGTTGTAAAGTTTATAACAAGTCATGGGTCAAAAATGGTGTTTATAAAAGCTTATATGGTTTAAAATGCAAAGCGGATAGAAATTTTATAAAATTGCCGCACTAATCGGGTCGCCATTTCTAAACCGCGAGGGCTAAAATTATGAACTTTATATGCTTAGAAAGGTATGACTCTGTACTATATGAAAATAAAGGCCTAAGTTAACTTAGAACTTCAGAATATGGGTGAAATTCACCAATTTACCCCTACGTCTCTATGAAGTTACTTCCAGCATCAAATTATGTTTAGCAAAATGAGCATAGCTTTTTATCTACAGGTCTAATTGACACAAGGCCAATGGAAAAGTTTTATACAGGTCTTATCTCCAACTTTCGTTCTTTTACTTACCTAGGGTTCTGTGCAATGTTTTAAAGTAAATAGCCTATCAAATCTGACATGCAATCCTGGACTAGTTTTAGTGTGGATTTTCTATAAAAATCTCCATGATGAATTAAGATATAATGTTTTCGGGGAAATGATCCTAAGACCTCGGGCTAACTCCCAATATTTTTATTTTTGCTTAAAAACTTTTGAGGACAAAATGGTAAAGTTGTTTTTTTGGGTGAAATCGGGGACAGATTTGGACCAATGACAAATGATCTACTTTAAGCCTAATAATTGGGTTTTTGATCCAATGCATGCCTATATTACATCATCACTATCATTTTATAAGGTAAAGAACTCTAAAAGTCCAGGAGCATCAAAATTATTGTGTAGATCTAATAAGTTTTATTAACAAAACATATGAAAACATCAGCAAAACTCATATGAATCCATCCAACTCTTGCATTTAACAACCCAATCAAACCTAACCAATTATCAAACACCCTATTTCCTATAAGATCTTGTATCAAAACATCTAAAATAACACTTGCAAGAGTTGTTTGCTTAGTGTAGAAAAATCTTTAAAAAACATAAGAAAAGCTAAGAATTGAGATGGAATAACTTGGGGAAACTAACTAGTATACAAGGATCTTCAAGTCTAGCACTAATGTAGTTAGGGAAAAAAAATTTCAAGGGTGTTCTTGGCCTATGAAACCCACGACATCAGCAGCAACCAAAGGGAAAAATGCAGATTTTTTTGAGAGAGAATTTATGAGATTTGCATGTATGGAGAAAATGATGGGATTTCTTGATATTGAAAAAGAAATAATAAGGAGTGTTGGAGTATCTAAAGGGGGGGGGGCTATTTTTGTAGGTTCCAAGATGTATTTTCTTTTATTATTTAGCAAAAATACATTATATACATGTTTTGCACAAGTATCATAAGTCACGGAGTGAGTTTGAAGGCCAACGGGGCTAAACCGGTAACGTTTTATGCATAGTTTGTGAACATAAATGTCATGAAGATAATATTTTCATAAGGATGTCATATTTAACTTAAAATGACCTAATTTGATGTTTCATAAATTTCCCGAGCCTTTCGGAGTGTTATAACGTCTTTAAAGCTTAAACCGCGAGCCGAAAACGAGTAAAACGTAAAAAGTGAAAAGTTTACGTAATAATGCAGAAATAACAATATGACTTTTGAAATATGTAATAAGTGAAATAAAAATGCCTAAAACATGTAGACTGAGCACAGTCTAGGGCAGTTAATTGTTCGTTTAACGGCGTACGCGAGCTAATCTAACAAGTTACTTGTAATTGTCAATTTCCATGAAATTTAAAATAATAGGTGAAAGAAAGTCGTTAAATAATGACCTAGAAAATTCAAATTGTTACAGTCTCCACCCGTTAAGGGAATTCAGTCCCTGAATTCAATTCGTCCTATAGAAGTACATTCTCGTGGCTAGATTTGATGAGGCAAACTTTTCCATTCTCGAGCGTAGCTCTCAAAAGACCTTTTGGTTTACGATTCTAATTTTATCTCACAATTCATCAAACAAGAACTGTCATGAGATTAAACTGAATCGATTTGGGTAACAACTTGACTCTTAGCTCGATTTTCACAACTCATCAAACAAGAACAGTCACTAGATCAAGCTAGGTGACAATTTGTCAGAAAGAAAGAATCTACATCTTTGAAGGAGATCTTTTGAAAGATTGGCTCGATTTTGGAATTGCTTAAACCAATCAAATCAACAAATAGTGGTGGCTTAGATTAGCGAGAGGGCTAGAAATGCAACAAAGGCTTATGACGTTAGGTCTCACATTAATCAAGGCTGAACAAATTTATATTTAGGGTATAAGTTAATGAGATCGGTGAATAAGGTCAAAGGTATCATCAAAGTAAATGAGTCGTTTTGAGGAAAATTAATAAAGGTGACAGGGAGAAGTTTTGTTCAAGAGATTAGATAAATAAGCTTTGAAGAAAGTTTTCAAAATTTTTGGAGCGAAAAAATAAATCAGTTCTGATATATGTGAAGAATTTTTACCGAGTTAAGACAGTTAGTAGACATCAAGTGTCTAGCGAGTAAGGAAGGATTAGTCGTTTCATCTCTGGTATTCATTAAAAAATTTAAATAGTTTGCAAAAGATGCAATATCCGAAAAAAAATTGACTGTTTTTGATGAAGTGGTCAATAGTCTGAAAAGAAATACATGATCCAGAGATATGAATGGGAAACTGACGGTACGCTAGCATTATGCTCGGAGCACAAGGATCATCACAATTAACATCATGAACAAGGCAAACAATGTGGTCGCTAAGGATGTATATCGCATCCTCTTGAATAATTGTATATAGATTCCAACGATCGTAAGGAACGGGAAGACGATGTTAAGTAAGTCGTTCTCAGGGGTTTAGATGTTTCGATCCTCGGGATCTGTCGCAAGTAAGAGCCTTGATAAGTAGGTGAATATAAGACGGTAGTCAGTGAAGGTTTGGCAGGACAATGGACTGTAACTAACGTAACCAAAACTGAGAAATGTACAAAGACTTATCGTATCGAAATAGAACAAGGCATGTCATGACAAAAGTACTTAGTGCCTATCAAGCATAGTCGAAAACATAGTGTAACAAAACAAGACAAGAATGACAGGAACAAGGTGTACTCAACTCTAAAGATAGGTGTCTGCCTATAGGGTTTAATGCACAAGTACGAATGGAAATATGCGATGCACACACACACGACCGATGCAATTTCAGGTGACTGCCTTTTCAGATTCGACCAAACATGATCCGAGACTACTACTCCCATCATCGTATGATTCTTCCTGAATTAGGCATAGGTAATCAGGCTATGTATAATTAAGGAGTAACGATGCAATGCTCGGACTAGTCAACTCGTATGATGTTCGGCGTTTTAAGAAAACTTTATTTTGGTTATAGTTGCAATTTTTATTTTAGAAAAACCGGCATTCTCTATAACCTCAATCTCTGATACCATTCTGTAACACCCCGCTAAAGCGGAAACACGGGATGTAACGAGTAAAGGCACAAGCACAAGATAATAGAACAGGCCATCATTAATTAAGTCAAATAGTACAACATTACAATATTGTTTTGGCCGACATCGGCAATTAAAAATAAGTTTGAATTCTTGAAAGATATTTTCTTGACAACTTAATGAAAGCATATATGACATGCGAAGACCCTTTATGCAAATGCCTTCATAAAAACGCTTACTGACGATCACCTGAAATGCATGAGAAAACGGGTCAACTATGAGAATAGTTGGTGAGTATACAAGTTTTATATAATAAGAAAATCTTTATCTTTAGAGAAAGTCTTCATAGCAACCATCCTGTCAACTCATCCTGTAGCAAGTCCCGCCCATACAAGACTTGTAACATACGAGTTCACATACATTTCCATAATAAAAATAAGTCCAAAGTCTATGAGAAAAAGTCCACAAGGCAAACATAATGTCAAACCACTCAGTTACATGTCCCGCCCATACAAGACTTGTAACCTGTGTTTTCACAAACCATTGCATAGAAGATTGTACATTTTATAGTCAAGCACATATGGTTAA
The DNA here is from genome assembly GCA_021014915.2 of Artemisia tridentata subsp. tridentata. NCBI lineage: Eukaryota > Viridiplantae > Streptophyta > Magnoliopsida > Asterales > Asteraceae > Artemisia > Artemisia tridentata. The sequence continues at coordinate 140,254,171 of CP139503.1, read as the reverse complement.
CAAGTTCACATTAAAAGCACCATGTATATAATAAATCAAGGACGCTCCGTCGACAGAGGAGACTTTATATTGCCGCTCCGTTCACATAGGGAGACTTTATATTGCCGCTCCGTTCAAATAGGGAGACTTTATATTGCCTCTCCGTTCACATAGAGAGACTTTATATTTAGTGCGTACAACACATTAAGTTCAAAACAAGTCATATGTTCATAATTAGGTTCAAGAATTAAAGTCGAGTTCAAGAGTTCAAAACAAGTTATAAGGTCAAGACAAGTCAAAAGAGAGTTCAAAATAAGTTAAAGGGTTCAAACCAAGTCATACAAGTTCAAAATAGTCCAAGGGTTCAAAATTAAGTCAAAGGGTTCGAATAATAGTGTTCATAAAATAATAATCAATTTAGTTCAAGTATAAATCATGCATTCCACCCCAAAAATATAGTGAAAAATAGTAAAAGAGGGGTTGTGATTACTCACCAGTAACGAAGTAGTGATGGCGATCGGAATATAAGTACGACAGAAAAACCGCAAAACCACTTAGGACCTATATAGAAAATATAATACGTCTTAGGCTCGGGGAAATATTAAGTAACATTTATACTCGGTTTTCTTTGGTATCTTATATTTATTTAGCCATAATATAAGTTTGTTGTAAAGTTTATAACAAGTCATGGGTCAAAAATGGTGTTTATAAAAGCTTATATGGTTTAAAATGCAAAGCTGATAGAAATTTTATAAAATTGCCGCACTAATCGGGTCGCCATTTCTAAACCGCGAAGGCTAAAATTATGAACTTTATATGCTTAGAAAGGTATGACTCTGTACTATATGAAAATAAAGGCCTCAGTTAACTTAGAACTTCAGAAAATGGGTGAAATTTACCAATTTACCCCTACGTCTCTATGAAGTTACTTCCAGCATCAAATTATGTTTAGCAAAATGAGCATATCTTTTTATCTACAGGTCTAATTGACACAAGGCCAATGGAAAAGTGTTATACAGGTCTTATCTCCAACTTTCATGTTTTTACTAACCTAGGGTTTTGTGCAATATTTTAGAGTAAATAGCCTATGAAATCTGACATGCAATCCTGGACCAGTTTTAGTGTGGATTTTCTATAAAAATCTCCATGATGAATTAAGATATAAGGTTTTCGGGGAAATGATCCTAAGACCTGGGGCTAACTCCCAACATTTTTATTTTTGCTTAAAAATTTTTGAGGAGAAAATGGTAAAGTCATTTTTTTGGGTGAAATCTTGGACAGATTTGGACCATTGACATATGATCTACTTTAAGCCTAATAATTGGGTTTTTGACCCAATGCATGCCTATATTCCATCATCACTATCATTTTATAAGCTAAAGAACTCCTAAAAGTCCAGGAGCATCAAAATTATTTTGTAGATCTAATAAGTTTTATTAACAAAACATATGGAAACATCATCAAAACTCATATGAATCCATCCAACTCTTGCATTTAACAACCCAATCAAACCTAACCAAGGGTGTTCTTGGCCTAAATTGGGGAAACTAACTAGTATACAAGGATCTTCAAGTCAAGCACTAATGTAGTTAGGGAAAACAAATTTCAAGGGTGTTCTTGGCCTATGAAACCCACGACATCAGCAGCAACCAAAGGGAGAAATGCAGATTTTTTTGAGAGAGAATTTATGAGATTTGCATGTATGGAGAAAATGATGGGATTTCTTGATATTGAAAAAGAAATAATGAGGAGTGTTGGAGTATCTAAAGGGGGGGCAGTTTTTGTAGGTTCCAAGATGTATTTTCTTTTATTATTTAGTAAAAATACATTATATACATGTTTTGCACAAGTACCATAAGTCACGGAGTGAGTTTGAAGGCCAACGGGGCTAAACCGGTAACGTTTTATGCACAGTTTGTGAACATGAATGTCATGAAGATAATATTTTCATAAGGATGTCATATTTAACTTAAAATGACCTAATTTGATGTTTCATAAATTTCCCGAGCCTTTCGGAGTGTTATAACGTCCTTAAAGCTTAAACCGCGAGCCGAAAACGAGTAAAACGTAAAAAGTGCAAAGTTTACGTAATAATGGAGAAATAACAATATGACTTTTGAAATATGTAATAAGTGAAATAAAAATGCCTAAAACATGTAGACTGAGCACAGTCTAGGGTCGGTTCTAGTTAATTGTTCATTTTACGGCGTACGTGAGCTAATCTAACGAGTTACTTGTAATTGTCAATTTCCATGAAATTTAAAATAATAGGTGAAAGAAAGTGGTTAAATAATGACCCAGAAAATACAAATTTTTACAGTAAAACAAACTAATGTTCCCATCATTGCTTCTACAGGAGTGAAAAGTGACATCAAAGCTAGCGGGTCAAAGCCTAGTGGCAATACAAGGAAAGATAGGACTGCGTCGACTATGAGTGATCATGCGAAGAAAGTAGAAGCCCAACCTAGGAACAATAAGTTTGCTTTGAATGGAATGAATCGTGTTGATTCTAGTATTCGCTATAAGCGTACTGTAATTAATTCGAATTCTAATGCTGTTTGTAAAACATGTAACAAATGTTTAATTTCTGGTAATCATGATGATTTTGTTGTTTCATTTTTGATGTCTCCCAATCGATCCCAAATTAAAAATGTTAGGAAAACTGAACAAAGTAAACAAATTTTGAAGGCAACAGGAAATATATTTGCTAATGTAGGTTATCAATGGAGACCCACTGGAAGGAAATTCACTATAGGTGATCAGTGCCCCTTAACTTGATTAAATAATCATAAAGTAGTGAAGGTTAAGGAATGGAAGCCAACTGGTCAAACTTTGCCTTTAGTGACACCATGCCCTACTACTAGGTCAATGGCTGCTTCTAGTGATGTTTCCACTATAAATGCAAAGGCATCTATGAATCCTGTTGTTCCAGAATTTGTGTGTGCTAACCAAACGGACTCCAGCTGCACGTGGGGATCCACATTTTTCAGTTATCCATCGTTGTCTGTTTTCAAATGCAGGTCGTACAAATCGTCCTTTGTTATTTGGACCAGGCTGCTCAAAATATATGACTGGGGATCGCTCAAGGCTCAAGAATTTCATGAAAAATTTTATCGGGACAGTTAGGTTCGGGAACGACCATTTTGGGGCAATTATGGGTTATAGAGATTATGTGTTTGGCGACAGTGTAATTTCCAGGGTATACTATGTGGAGGGACTAGGGCATAACTTGTATTCTGTTGGTCAATTTTGTGATTCCGATCTTGAAGTTGCATTCAGGAAACATACATGTTTCGTCAGAGAGTTGGATGGTATTGATCTTCTTAAAGGGAGTCGTGGCACCAACTTATACACCATCTCAATTGAAGAAATGATGAGGTCCTCTCCTATTTGCTTGCTTTCAAAGGCCTCAAAGACTAAATCTTGGCTTTGGCACCGTCGTTTAAACCATTTAAACTTCGGCACTATAAATGATCTTTCTCGCAAGGATCTTGTACGAGGCATGCCCAGATTAAAATTTGAGAAAGATCATCTGTGTTCTGCATGTCAGCTGGGCAAAAGCAAGAAGTATACTCACAAACCCAAAACTGTCAATACCATCTTGGAAGTTCTTCACACCCTTTACATGGATCTATGCGGACCAATGAAAGTGTAGAGTATCAACGGAAAGAAATATGTTCTTGTGGTGGTCGATGACTACTCTCGGTTTACATGGGTAATGTTTTTGAGAACCAAGGATGAAACTCTAGAGGTTATCATCAAACTAATCAAGCAGTTACAAGTAAGGCTGAATAAAAATGTTAGAATCATCAGGACGGACAATGGAACTGAGTTTGTCAATCAACAACTTAGTCAATTTTATGAAAGTATTGGCATAACCCATCAGAAAAGTGTTTAACGCACTCCTCAGTAGAACGGCGTTGTTGAAAGATGAAATCGTACCCTAGTTGAAGCTGCAAGAACTATGCTAATATATTCTAAGACTCCGATGTTTCTTTGGGTAGAAGCAATTGCTACTGCATGTTACACCCAAAACCGTTCCTTGATACATACTCTTCACAACAAAACTCCCTACGAGCTGATACATGGCAAGAAACCAGATCTTTCCTTTCTTCGAGTGTTTGATGCTCTGTGTTATCCGAAAAATGACAGTCAAGATTTGGAAAAGCTAAAAGCTAAAGCAGATGTAGGTTTCTTCGTTGGGTATGCACCATATCGCAAGGGATACAGAATCTACAAAAAAAGAACCCGACAAATCATGGAAACTATTCACGTAACATTCGATGGGCTGACTGAGCAAACGGCTCCTGGACAAACCAGTTCTGGACCCGCACCTAATCTGTTGACACCTGGACCAATGAGTTCAGGTCTTGTACAGAATCCCACGCCTGCAGTTCCTTATGTACCTCCCACCAGTGAAGAGTTGAAGAAGTTATTTGATCCTATGTTTGACAAATACTTTTAGCCACCAACGATTAATACTACAACGGAAGCTCCACCTGTACCTCCCGTTGCTGATGCTCAAATTCCAAAAAAAACTCAGAAGGTCATTCTGTATCTGTCTCTATCAGTCAAGATGGTCCATCTGCCAGTCAATCGCCCTCATCATCAAATATTCAATCTTCTTCGGTAAAGCAAGGTTCTGCAGAAGACAATTCTTTTAAAGTGAATCTTTTTGCTTATGTTGACGATGTTCCATTTGAAAATGTATTTGCTCCTGAGTCTTCCTCTGATACCAATTATAAGATGTTCACAAACACATATAACTCGTATGGTTTAGATTTGGCCGAATAGTATAAGAATTTCTAGAGAGAGAAATGGAAAGTTGGGAGCCTTTGTAGAGAGAGAAAAGAAAAGGTTAGATTAATATGTGAAAGGTCCAACCCTTCCCTTGTGTAGGAAGGGCTTTATATAGTACAATATTAGGCGCCCCGTGTGGGCTGTGGAGTGAGCAGACAGTGGGTAAAGACCCGACCCACTCCATGATTACTTTAATAACTAAACTAATACTAATATTACTGATAATCCTACAAGCTAGTTAATGCTAACTGATGCATGCGATGTGTCGTTGCGGTTTAGCAGTTTTAATGCCTACTCAAGTTTTAAATTTATTTTAGCCGACTTATCAATAACACACACACTTAACGAGCAGTGTACCCGGTCAGTATAAATATAATGGTAAGTAGAGTGTCGATCACTAAGAGTGGAACGTATTATCTAGTTATTCTAATCAGTATTTTAATATATTAAGTTAGCTATACAATCTATTCTAACGCAAGGGGGTTCAGCCTAAGAGACTGGCACGATTTGGTTGCAATTAAATAATAAACTAAACCAATAGGCACGAATCAGCAAGTAGCACACACGAACACAGATAAATACTTGAGACAATAAGAGGGCTGTCCTGATAGATAAGTAGTTTGTCACTTGTTTTATTGCTAGTTTTATATGAAGTGTATAGTTCGATGCAACGCACCGAGATTAAGTCCTTTCTCGTTGGTTCTAATCTTATCGGCGAGTAAACCCTTAATGATTACTTATGACTATCCTATTTATCTTTCTTCCTACTTTTCTACAGACCATAGAATGCGTAGGCGATCTAATAAATAGGCGAGGGCAGAGGCATGGCGACCCGATCAACGCTCAGCTAGACACAGAGGTTATCAATGCACTAATAAAAGTCACCAAAGACATCAACATATAAACTTTAATTAATGAGAAAGCAGTTTTAAGGGAGTGCAATCTTTCCGTTGTCACATTACACAAGCCACCAATCTTGATGAATTAAAGTGTACTAATACAATAAAACAAAACTACTTAACGAATTAAACACATGCAGCACCTTCTTACAGCTCTTGTATCTTCGTTTGGGTGTGTCTTGTGCTGCTGCCTTGACTGAATTCGTCCTAGGTTTCTGGTCTTCGAACCTCGTATATAATATATGTGCTCTCGAATTCGTCTGGTCTTGGGGTATTTATAGTTTCTGTCTGAGGGTAAGATGCGGCGCATCTAGTAAGTAGATGCGGCGCATTGACTTAACTTCGCGTGGGGTCCAAGATTATAATATTCAGGAATATTCGTACACCGCCAGAAGATGCGGCGTAACTCCATAAATAGATGCGGCGCATGTCCTCTTGTATCTTGGATCGTATCTGGTGAAATATTGATAGTGATGCGCCGTATGTGATAAGCAAGATGCGGCGCATCTGGAGCAGATTCGTCTTGATCTTGTCCATTTCAGCAGACTCTTAACTTCTTGCATGTTTTGCTCCATAATTAGTCCAAAATCGCCAAGTTTCACCAAATGCTTGTTTTCAACTGAGAATTACAAAAGTAAACGATTAAGTATCAATCCTCATACATAATATAATAAAACAAGTCAAATTAATAGGATAAATGATGGTAATAAAATGTACTTATTTGAGTTCATCAAATATCCCCCCACTTGAGCTTTACTTGTCCCCAAGTAAACCTTAGAATTATTCTTATGAAAATGTATCCTAAAAGATATTAGGATTTATTTTTATATTTAAGCATGTATTCATTTTGTCATAATCACACAACTAAACACTTAACGAATTAGAAGTAAAATAAAATAATTTGATAAAAGCAAATCTAATCGTTTAACTGTCCAGTCGTGACGAATATTCTATCATAAGCTTGGCAAGTATACACATCTCCCCCACTAAAGCCAAGGAATAACAAGTCTAAAGCGGTAAAAGGGTTTTTAGGCTTAAGGGTTAATTATTCTTAATTTCTATCGATCTCAAATTCCAGAAAAGGCGACAAAATCACAAATACATGATCAAATCCACGAACACGATACTTGCAATTGCTCAAATCCTTAACTCGAATAGGCTAAAGATAGGTCCAAACTTCACCAATAATAATATATCAAAAAGGGCGACAAAATCATAAATACATAGCCGAATCCACGACTACGATACTTAAGATTGCTCAAATCCCTAATCTCAATAAATCAAAGGTTTGGTTGGATAAAGAATAATAGGGTATGGATAATATTTGGGATATAAATTGGTGTAAAAATGAAAAATAAGCGAAACAAATAAATTAAAATCCTAAGTGTGGTTAATCACTATCCCAACCATCCCATGAATAAGACTCATATCATTGAATAACTCACGCTTTAATACTTGAAACACACGCTTTAGGTAGACACGAATTATACTCAACAAGATCTTAATCAAAGAATGAACCTTAGTCGGCGTTCCCATAACTGCCAACTCCCATTCAATCCATAGATATAGTACAACAACTAGTGGTGATATCGACCACATAATACAAAACTTTACATAAGTTGGTTAAAACAAACATCCAACTTTTTTTTTTTTCTTTTCTAATTTTTTTTCGATTTTTTTTTTTTTTTTTTTTTTTTATTTTTTTTTTTTTTTTTAACTACTAACATAAACGTAGATGTGTAAAATTTCACCACATCACTATAATGATAATTCTGGATAATTTTTCCATACTTTTCATGACTTCAGAAATAACGGTAATAGTGAAAGTAGTAAACACACGAAAAATAAACTCAAAGATATACAATATTTACTTTCACTCCAATTGCATTGTGCAATTTCCCGACCTAACCATAGATAATGAATTACGCACGCGAACACAGGTAATGTAAGGAAACACACTTTGCCTATAGCAATTAACCAACCACGGATTTTAATCTATAGGGTAGGCTAAGGTGTAAGGGTGTAACGAAACATTATAACAAAGGTGTAAGAAACGAAAGGAATGGCTCTGAGTGTTTTTCTAGGGGTATCTTACTCTAAAAATGAGAGTAACAAAGGGTTTATACGGGGGTTAACTAACCAGTGTAGTTAGCTAATAACACAAAACATATAATAGGCTATTTGGGTGTAATCCTAGAAATTTACCAATTCAGACAAGTCATTCCAATTATATAAAATAATACTTATTATGGTGGTCTCGAATAGTATACAAGCCAAGTTCTAAAGTTTACAAGTCACCGGAACACTCATAGATTTGTGAATTTTGAAAAATCACAATTTTTGAAAATAACGTCATGTGTGCAGCTATGCAACTTAGACTTTAAACAAAAACATGCTAAAAAAATTTAAGTTTTGATATATTAAGCACATTTTAAGCATATTTTGAAAAGTTTAGGACAAGTAAGTGTTAAGTGTTCTAATTCTCCAATCCCCCCACTTAAGTTAAACAACGTCCTCGTTGTTTGTATAAAAGGTTAAAAACTGGAAAATAAAAGAATTAGAACAGAAAAACTCCCCTGATATTTGCTCGGTATGATCCTCCATTAGTATAAGAGCAAAAATCATCTTTGTTGTAGATTAGAACGTTTAAGCTTCATAATAGATGTATCCACAGGAAATGCAGGAATCTATAATACCACCAAGGCTTTAAAACACACCTAATATTAAGAAAGGTTCAAACTTGCATAACACATTAGTAGTTAGATAAAAATAAAATATAAAAATTAAAAATGAAAATCATCAGGTCAGTCGATGCGCCGTATCTTATGGAAGAAGATTCGCCGTATCGAGCCTCGAATAATTACGGATCAGAATAAAAGATGCGCCGCATCCTTAACCAGGGATGCGCCGCATTAAAATAAACTGATAAAAAGTTTTAAAGTCGAAAATAAAAAATGCAGAAAAATAAAGATATGACCATTGCAGGAGATGTGTTGCATCTAAGAATTGAGATGCGCCATATCCTCTGCGGCCTGACTGACTCGACATAAAACAGAAAATTAAAAGATAAATCCGGGTTGTCTCCCGGTAAGCACTTGTCTTTATTCCAGAGTCTTCAAGTTAGACTCACGTTCAGCTCATCATTTAGTCCTTGTCACGGTCCATCCTTCTTCCTTCATCCGAAAGATGTTCCCGTATAGCTTTGCGACGTTTTCTTCCGTTCGGCTTAATCTTCCATAACTCTTGGTCTTCGTCGCAACATATTCTTCATCTGGTCCCAAAGAGTATTTGATGATTTTAAATTTTTCAGAAATAATCATGGGTGGCTCATTATAAGGGATCCCAAGTAGTTGAAATTTTCTTTTGGTGAATTCTTCCTCGTCTTTATCAACAAACTTAAAATAAGGGTCCTTAATCAAATAGTCATCAAGTTCATCAATTAATGACTTATTGTTATCATCATCTTGAATTGCCTCCCACTCTCTTTCCAATTCCCATTGTAGCCTTCGACTAAGCTTCGTGTAATCATCAAATTGTTCATGCACCCATTCCCAGAAAGTAGTATTCGATGTCCCTTTAAGTCCTTTCAAGTATTCAATTCTACCCTTTTCTTGCAAAGCCTCCGTTTTTTGTGGGCAGTCTTCTATATTATCATACCACTCATAGTCCTCAAAGGTTACATCTTTTCCAACCCGTTTCATCCCAATTATACTTCCCCCATTACAGGTTCCGTCACTTTTATAATCACAGGTCGGCCAAACACTACTCCCGTCCTTGAAAACGAAAGGTGTACAAGTGTGATTAACGTGCTCAAATTCCCATGGTTTATCCCAAACCCATGGTATTTGGTCATTCCATTCGTAGTACCAGGTGTTTTTGAAATCATCATAAGCCTTGAATCCTGGTAGATCTCCAGTTAGCACATCATCGTCGACTTGAAGAAGGTAGTTAAATTCCTTAAATTGCTTGCACAAGGGTGTCTCATAATCGAACACATCAATGTCAATTCTGAATAATTCTTCAATGCCCTCATTGACTGTTGCATCATGAAGTGACGACCCATAGTCGCTCTCTACTTCTTCGTCTTCACCTCTCATCCAATATACCCATAACGCATCCTAAGTAGCTCGATCCATGCTCTTATGGTTATTGAACTTCCTAGCCAACCAATCTGAAAAATCAACATCGTTAGGATCGTGGTTAACGTCAAGGCAAGTCTTTCCAATCATTTTCCTTTTTATCTCCATGAACTCGTTAAATTGCTCCCTAAAACTCCTTGTCAACCATGAAGTCATAATCCGCTTGACTTCATTTGTTGGGGTAAATTTCGGACTACCATATTTAAGTTCAAGCCAATCATTGAGGGAGAGGTCCATCAATCTTACCAACCTGCCATGAAATAGTAATTCCGCCACAGCATAAATTCTTTCATCGTCCAGATAGTTCTCATTTAACCCACAGTACTGTTCGGAATAAGGCATGTAAGAGATTTGGGTATTGCCTCCACCACAACTTTCGTTGCTTGAGTCCATGTATGCAAGATAGAATTTCCCATCATCTTCTTCGATAGTAGTCCAGTTTAATCCTTTGGATTCAATGATAGGCCATAAGAGCAACAGCTCATCTGCAGTGTACCTCACAAATAAATCATAAGAGAATACCCCTTTGTCAATGTTGCATAAACGCATGAATTCCTTAAAAGCAGCTTCAAGAGGGGTCTCCCAAGAGAATAAATCTGCATCGATCATGAGTACATTGAATGAATCCGAAAGCAAGAATTCCATAGCAAGATATCCGTTAACTGACATGTCTTCCATAGCAAAATCTGTCATCAAAGGTAAAATCATCCGTAGGATTTGTTCGCTAGAAGAGAAATTAATGAATATAGAAACGGATATAAGAATAAAAATAACCGATATCTGCAGACGATGCGCCGTATCCAAAAAGTTGGATACGCCGTATCTTATAATCGTTAAAATCAAATCAGACTTTTATTCAGAAAATAGATACGCCGCTTAGAAATCAGAATGCGCCGTATCTGTTTTAATTATCAAAAATCGATATACTTATTAAAATTAAATGCGTCGTATTAACAAAAGTTAATGCGCCGTATCTTCGTTACGTTTCAAAATATAAGATTTTTGATTCAGAAGATGCGCCGTATCGATAGAGATCGATGCGTCGTATCTGTTTAATAATTCGAAAACTGTTTTTAATTAAAATAATAGATACGTCGTATCTGCTGAAGCAGATGCGTCGTATGGCGTTAACGTTTAGAAATTTTTTTTTATCAAAAACAGATACGCCGTATCTTGGGGAAAAGATGCGTCGTATCGAATTAATTAAACGCGTTGTATTTTATAAAAATTAAACGCAATACGCCGTATCTGAGAGATCAGATGCGCCGTATCGTTTGATTTAGCTCAGTACAACGATAGCAGAACACACAAAAAATACGAAAAATAAAAACAAATAAAAACACACGAAAATAAACACAAATAAAAGCAAACAAATAACACACAAAAACAGAAAATATGCAAAATAATACAATGAATGCAAATTAATCTAATACACAACAGAATTAGCGGTTAGATAAATAAAAAAAATTAAAAACCTAATTAAAATACTAATCAAATTAACAGATAATAACAATTCACTCCCCGGCAACGGCGCCAAAAACTTGATGCGTGCGATGTGTCGTTGCGGTTTAGCAGTTTTAATGCCTACTCAAGTTTTAAATTTATATTTAGCCGACTTATCAATAACACACACACTTAACGAGCAGTGTACCCGGTCAGTATGAATATAATGGTAAGTAGAGTGTCGATCACTAAGAGTGGAACGTATTATCTAGTTATTCTAATCAGTATTTTAATATATTAAGTTAGCTATACAATCTATTCTAACGCAAGGGGGTTCAGCCTGAGAGACTGGCACGATTTGGTTGCAATTAAATAATAAACTAAACTAATAGGCATGAATCAGCAAGTAGCACACACGTACACAGATAAATACTTGAGACAATAAGAGGGCTGTCCTGATAGATAAGTAGTTTGTCACTTGTTTTATTGCTAGTTTTATATGAAGTGTATAGTTCGATGCAACGCACCGAGATTAAGTCCTTTCTCGTTGGTTCTAATCTTATCGGCGAGTAAACCCTTAATGATTACTTATGACTATCCTATTTATCTTTCTTCCTACTTTTCTACAGACCATAGAATGCGTAGGCGATCTAATAAATAGGCGAGGGCAGAGGCATGGCGACCCGATCAACGCTCAGCTAGACACAGAGGTTATCAATGCACTAATAAAAGTCACAAAAGACATCAACATATAAACTTTAATTAATGAGAAAGCAGTTTTAAGGGAGTGCAATCTTTCCGTTGTCACATTACACAAGCCACCAATCTTGATGAATTAAAGTGTACTAATACAATAAAACAAAACTACTTAATGAATTAAACACATGCAGCACCTTCTTACAGCTCTTGTATCTTCATTTGGGTTTGTCTTGTGCTGCTGCCTTGACTGAATTCGTCCTAGGTTTCTGGTCTTCGAACCTCGTATATAATATATGTGCTCTCGAATTCGTCTGGTCTTGGGGTATTTATAGTTTCTGTCTGAGGGTAAGATGCGGCGCATCTAGTAAGTAGATGCGGCGCATTGACTTAACTTCGCGTGGGGTCCAAGATTATAATATTCAGGAATATTCGTACACCGCCAGAAGATGCGGCGTAACTCCATAAATAGATGCGGCGCATGTCCTCTTGTATCTTGGATCGTATCTGGTGAAATATTGATAGTGATGCGCCATATGTGATAAGCAAGATGCGGCGCATCTGGAGCAGATTCGTCTTGATCTTGTCCATTTCAGCAGACTCTTAACTTCTTGCATGTTTTGCTCCATAATTAGTCCAAAATCGCCAAGTTTCACCAAATGCTTGTTTTCAACTGAGAATTACAAAAGTAAACGATTAAGTATCAATCCTCATACATAATATAATAAAACAAGTCAAATTAATAGGATAAATGATGGTAATAAAATGTACTTATTTGAGTTCATCACTAACTGATACTCGGGGTGACTGAGTCTTCATATGAATATTTGTATTCCTAACACTATATAAGTCTAATGATGATAAATTATGAATGTGTTTTATGTGCTATTGTGTATGTGATATACGTCCATGGAAGACTTGATGTGTTTAAGTGATAGGATTACCGTGCACCTCGGGTAGTGTCGGTGATTGTTATGTGATTATGTGAATGTGCATTATAGAAGTAATAGAAAGATGTGTATATAAGTGATAAGTGGTATGCTTGTTATAGAAAGGAGAAATTAGAATGTCGTTATAGTGAGGAGTTATAGATGGAAATGAGATGATATATGAGGATGTGTACATGATGAGGATTTAGATGTTTAAGTAAAGCGAATTGTTGAAATGTGTAATTGCAAGATATTAAAGAAATGTATGATTAATGAATGATAAATGAAATAGATATTGCATAGATTGGTAAATTAAAGAAGTAAGTAGCTCAGTAACAATAGACAAATGATGTAACTTAGACATGTTTAAATGTTATATATTATGAATTAACTATAGACTAATGGAGTATAAGTGATTAGTAATGTTTATCTTTTATGGAAAGAATGTTGAGAGTAGACCTTACGAATATATGAGATTAAGTGTGTATAAATGTGCTTGATGTTTATGTATTAAGTGATATTTTGTCATAAGCAAGGTGATTTAAGAATACATATTATAACGTGATGTATAAAAGAAGTGAGATGCAAAGGAATCCAAAGCCGACGAGTCAATGGGATTAAAGTAATTAAATATTAAAATAACGTATAGACGTAAAATAAAATAAGAGGTCAACTTGGGGTAGACAATATAACGATAAATGTAATGTGACAACTCAAGTGAAATGTGATATATGTATATTAAAGTATAGAATCGGAAAGTATTGCATTGATTTTGTCAAACGTAATGAAAGGTGATAGGTGCGTAATTGATAATGCGTTAGGCAAAGAGAAGGAAAAACAGAAAAAATGTTAGTTTGAGAAATACTTGAATAATGAATAATTAACGAAACATGAAATTTGTAAGTTTGATGTGATGGATTGGTGGTGACACGTAGTGAATGGTTTGACGAATGTAAGAAATAAGTTATGTTAGATTAAATATGTTTAAATAATAATGTGAATAATAGGTTCATGAAATTTAAAGGTTTTCTAAGTATATCTTTAAGTTACCAATGATTTAGGTGACATGTACTATATGACTTAAGACGATAAGAGAAACATATGTTTTATGGTAAGGAAGGGTATATGATATAAATCCATGGCGGGCTTGATGAGTGTAAGTAATGATATCAACTTATTGGTGATGATATAAGATTGTGTATTATAGAAGGATAATAATGGTAAGATGTGAAAAGGAATAGTAAATGGTATTAGAGATGGGTTAGTAAGTAACTTAAGGTATTAACGCTTAAATAATGGATCATAGTGATAAAAGTGTGCTAAAATATAACGTGTAATGATAAGATGGAATTAACACGCTGATTAAGGGTTTGTTGACATGGAGATTATGGAATGAGATTAAGGAATGATGATATGTAACAGCTCGGGATCCATAAGGTATTGATGACCAACATATGGTCTCACCATATTTAGTATCTAATGAATGAGGATAATGTGATATAGGGACGAATTGACGGTAGGTTAAGGTATATGAGGTCTAATTATGAACATGAACGTATAATAATGACAATGATGTTATGGTATGTTATGATGAAAGCAAGATGAAATGGGTACCTTGATTGTTTAATATGATGTAAAATTTATAGGATTAAAGTAAGGTGCGTTGGTAAGGTAATGACGAGATAAATGGTATGGTTTAAACGCTAACGATTGAATGAGATGAGTTAAGTATGTGAGCAAGAATGTAACGGGATATTGTGTGGTTAACGTAACGAGTTTTGTTAATAGAATGTGTGTGAAGAAAAGTTGACGCTAATGAGTGTGTTATAATTAATGATCTATGAAAGGTATATATGTAAAAGAAGAAATAGAATGATATTGCTTAAATACATAAATGATTAAAGAAATGTGATAAGGTATGAGAATGAGAATGTGATGAGTTAAGGGTGCTAGTAAGAATGTGATGATGCATTGTGAAAAAACTAAACATGATAAGAATGTGTTAATAACTTAAAATGTGTAAAAGAATGAATGGTGCAAATGGATGTGCGATTGAATTAATCTGGGGAAGGTTTAAAATTTAAAAAGTTGTGTAGACTAAAGTTAAAAAGGAGTAATGGTAGAAATGGTGAAATGGCTAACAAAGGTTAAAAGAATGTAAGTGATGGTGAGATGAGTAAACACATGAATAATGTGTAAATATGAAAAACGGGCTTCGTATGCCCTATGATACGTAGCTAAACTAATTAAATGGATAAGATAATGTGTGTGCGTTAAAACGTTACGGACTTGGATCCAATGTTAAAATGTGAAAGGTTAAAGATGGTATCCTTCGGGATGAATGTTAAAGTATCCTTCGGGATGAATGTTAAAGATCCTTCCGGATGAAAAGTATTGCCTTCACCGGCAAGGGGTTGCCTACATCCATGGCACATAAAAATATCCCCATAATGAATGTGATAATGTTATGGATCCAAGTCTAAGAAAGGTAAAAGGTAATGTAATAAAATGAATGTGAGGTTAAAAGTTAAGTGAGTAATAAGAGTAGTAGTGTTATGTCGGAAGTATATAACCATGATTTTATATTTCTTGATTTACATCGATTGGGACGCCTCTCCATGTAAATGAGGAAGTATGAATGAGTGGAATTATGTGTTTCCGACATGGCACGAGTAGGGTTAGAGGAGTAGAAGGCGGAAGTCTAGAATTAGCCAGAATTTGTAAGGACTAAGATAGGAGGGTTAGAATTAGAGTACGACTTCTAGTTGAGACTTACGAGAAACCTACGTTTTAAGTGTTAAGTATAAGTTGAAGGAATTAAGGAATTGTAATGATGTTATAATACACCTTGTGGCGCGGTACAAAATGTGAGTTCTGAAAGTATGAAGTTATAAAGTCAAAGTATGTAATATTTATATAAGATTTATAATAGTAAACGAGAATGATATATAAATGTAAGTAGAAGAAACGAGGTGTTTGAAGAGGACGTTAAAAGAATGGTTAAGTAGTAATGATAGAATGAGAAGGTATTGGTCAAGTGCACTTATATAAAATCAAATTAGTATGATTTCCTTGAGTAACATGTATCTAATAACGGAAAATTTAGAACAAAGCAAGTGAGATGGTGATGTAATGTTAAATGAATGGTTTTGAACGGTGACTAGTTATAGAATGTATGTCTCGGATGATGTAAGGGTAGGAGTAAGGGTTGTATGGTTATAGAAGTAAATGGAAAGTAATGTGAATTAATGATTATGTTATAGTATGCTTGGAGTTACAAGATCACTTAGATCATTGCAACTAAATGGACTAAGAACCAGAAGTGAAAGGATTAAGGGTATTATGTGATTAAGTTTTGGTTAGTAATAGATGATAGATTTCGGGGACGAAATCTAAATAAGAGGGATAGAATTGTAACACCCGTTTCTCGGATACAAATAGGCCCCACCCTAGATGAAACTGACTAAGACTTAATGTGATTGGTTAGTCAACGAAAGTTATGTGGTGGTCAAACCCGATAGTCAAAGTATATATAATATGGCTATAGAAAGTATCATGTGACACAATTAGAAAGGGAATAGACTTCGAGGACCTAAGTTGCTAACAATTAAATGTATTATTACTTGTAGTTTATGTCATGAAATGGGTCAAAACGGGTTTTGGTGCAAAACCCGTGATTGTGTAAAGTACGTTTCCGAGAGTCAAATGGTATATGTTTTCACATGGAAATGAGCTTATTGATATATTAAGTAAATCTGGAAGGTTTGGTGGAATATCAAGTTCGGGAGGTCGGGTTTTCAAGTACGGGACTTGTAAATGACTCTGGAAGGTCAGAAGCCTCCAACCGATCGGTTGGAGGCTCTGCCGATCGGATGATTTTATATTTCTTGATTTACATCAATTAGGCAAACTTGCCTCCACAAATATCTTGTGCCTAGAAAATTCTAGGCATTTCTCAATGATTATAAGGGTATGTGTTTGGTCCGGTTATGGGAGAAGAGAGAAAAGGGAGGGAAATCTCATCTTGGTGCTATTGATCCAAGGATGAAGATTAGGCCATTCTACCATGGAGATAAACCTCAATTAACTCCCTAAGCAAGTAAGTAAGCTCTAATCTTGTGTTTTTAATGATTATAAGTTGGATTCATAAGGATCATGGTGGGTTTGGTAAACCCTTGTTAGTAGTGTTAGTTTGATGATAAAGTAAGTATTTTGTATGATGATTGAGTAGGAATCAAGATGGATAATTAAGGTTTAGCAAGTGAGAAAGATAATGATGGAAGATGATGATGGACGATGGTGATGGGAATGATGATGAAGATGAGGTTAATGATGATATGATAGTTAGCTTGGATGATCAAGGTAAGTAACTATGATTACTATTATGTTAATATTAATGTTCTCATGTTATGTGTTAATAAATGAGTTTATAGGGTTATGGCTTTGTTTAGTGAGTTGGGTTAGTAAGAGGTATGTTATTATGTTTATGTGTTATAGTTATGATATGGTAAATATAATGGTTATGAGATTGGAAGATCATGAGTTGAATGGTTAAAGATGTCTTGATGCATATATGTGTGAACGGAAGTATTAATCATGTATTAATCTAGTTACTTACTAAGCGAAAGCTTACATTTTGGTGTTTCAATGTCCTTGTAGGTTTATGTGCGATGGGAAGAAAGTACTTGGATTATAGCTTAAGGATTTGGAAGCGGATTGGAAGATAGTAAGCGTTAGGAGCTAGGTAGAATACCGAGCTCGAGTCAAGGTTGTGCCCCCGAGAGTCTTTTTTGGTGGTCAAACAGTGTGTCAAAGTGTGTTTAATGTGTTATAGTCAAAGTTAAAGGGGTGTTTGGCATAAGCGTGAAAATACCCATTTTGGTATGTAAACCGGTCATATGTCTATGGAATAAGTTTAATATATTAAGTTAATGATTTTGGTTAAGTTTGAGGTGATGTGGAAGTCGTATGTGTCTTATGTCATGAAATGGGTCAAAACGGGTTTTGGTGCAAAACCCGTGATTGTGTAAAGTACGTTTCCGAGAGTCAAATGGTATATGTTTTCACATGGAAATGAGCTTATTGATATATTAAGTAAATCTGGAAGGTTTGGTGAAATATCAAGTTCGAGAGGCCAGGTTTTCAAGTACGGGACTTGAAAATGACTCTGGGAGGTCAGAAGCCTCCAACCGATCGGTTGGAGGGCTCTGCCGATCGGAAGGTCAGCCTTCGACAGTTTTCGGCAATCTTTGAAAAATCATATCTTTTAAACCGTAAGTCATCAAGGGTCATGCCACCAGGCGTTTCGAAGATAATTGAGTCTAATTTCATTTAAAAATAGTCTCATGGTCTTAATGTTTATGGATTTTTATAAATGGTCAAAAGAGTAACAAGATGTTCATAAAATTAGGTCATTTCCGCTCAAAGTTTTAATTTTTGGTCTAATCGGGCACGGGGTGTAACAGTTAGAAATTGAGTTTTACTATCTTGCTGTAAAAGGAAATGATCTTGTGACCTATGTTCGCCGATTTCAAGGGCTGAGAGTTTTGTGCCCCCACAAGGTTCCAGATGATAAGACACTGTTGGAGAACATTACTGGAGGATTACCATCGAGCATTGAGGGGAATGTGACATCATACAACAGCTAGACACTTGATGAAGCTATCAATATAGCACAACGACTTCTTGTCCAGGTGATAAAAAACAGGACTATTTAGACAGATAACAACAATGACAACAAGCGTAAGTGGGATGACAACAAAAGGAATATCAACCCTTAGCACCACAATAACAACCAAAATTGTAACAACCATCACCGTAATAAATAGAATAGAAGGCAGGAGATTGCTAGGGCTTATGTTGTTGCCCCGGCTGAAGGTAGACGCTATGCTAGACCTTATACCTTTTGTGACCGCTGCAAGCTGCATCAGATTGGCCCCTGTGCCGTGAAGTGCCAAAATTATTAGAATGTAGGCCATCAAACCAAATTCTGTACGAACAAGGCTATTGCTACCGATGCCAAGACGCAGCCAATTGTCACTTGCTTCGAATGTGGCGAAAGGGGACAGTACAAGAATAAATGTCCCAAGAACAAGGGTCAGCAGGTTGAAGGAACTCGTGGGAGAGCTTATGTGATGGGAGGCGGAGAACCTCATCAATACCCGAATGTAGTCACGGGTATGTTTCTAATCAATGATCAGTATGCTAAGGTTTTATTTGATTCGGGTGCCGATATAAGTTTTGTGTCTACTACATTTGCTCCATTACTTGATATCACACCAACTACACTAGACACCGCATATAGTATTGAACTGGCTAATGGCAATTTAGTATATACCAATGCTGTACTTAAAAATTGTACCCTAAACATTTTAAACCATCCTTTCCAAATAGACCTCATGCCCGTAGAACTCGGTAGTTTTGACATTATCATCGGTATGGATTGGCTATCCAAACGTCAGGAAACAATTATCTGCGGCGAGAAGGTTGTCCATATTCCTTTTGACGGTGAAACTCTGATTATCCATGGCGATTGAAGTGGAACCTGACTAAACATAATTTCCTGTATCAAAACCCTAAAGTACATTGAGAAAGGATGTTACGCCTTTCTAGCTCACATAACCGAAAAGAAACCGGAAGAAAAATGACTTGAAGATGTACCCATCGTTCGTGATTATTCCAAAGTCTTTACCGACGACTTACCCGGACTCCCGCCAATTCGACAAGTGGAATTCCAGATTGATTTGGTTCCAGGAGCTGCACCTGTAGCCCGAGCACCCTACAGATTAGCTCTTTCAAAAATGCAAGAGTTGTCCAACCAACTGCAAGAACTCACGGATAAGGGATTTATTCGAATAAGTTCCTCTCCTTGGGGAGCTCCGGTCTTATTCGTGAAAAATAAAGATGGATCATTCAGAATGTGTATTGATTACCGTGAGCTTAAGAAGTTGACAGTAAAGAATCGGTATCCATTACCGAGGGCCGATGATCTGTTTGATCAGTTACAAGGCTCCAATTATTACTCAAAGATTGAATTACAGTCAGGTTACCGCCAACTCAAAGTTCGGGAAGAGGACATCCCAAAGACGGCTTTTAGAACTCGTTACGGCCATTATGAGTTCCAAGTGATGCCATTTAGTTTGACTAATGCGCCGGCGATATTTATAGATCTCATGAATCGAGTGTGTAAACCCTATTTGGACAAATTTGTGATCGTATTTATTGATGATATTCTGATCTACTCCAAGAGCAAAGAAGAACACGAAGGGCATCTGAGAACGATCTTAGAATTTCTCAAGAATGAGAAATTATATGCAAAAATTTTTAAGTGTGAATTCTTGATTCGTACAGTACAATTTCTTGGGCATGTGATTGACAGTGAAGGTTTACACGTCGATCCTGCTAAGATCGAAGCCATCAAAGGCTGGGCAACGCCTACAACATCTACAGAGAAATATGAATGGGGTACTGAAGAAGAAGAAGCCTTTCAAATCTTAAAGCATAAGCTTTGTAGTGCGCCAACTTTAGCTTTACCTGAAGGAAGCGAAGACTTTGTGGTTTATTGTGATGCTTCACTGAATGGTTTGGGTGCGGTGTTGATGCAGAGAGAGAAAGTTATAGCTTATGCTTCACGACAGCTCAAGGTATACGAGGAGAACTATATGACCCATGACCTAGAATTGGGTGCTGTAGTTTTTTCTTTTAGGTTATGGAGGCACTACTTGTATGGTACGAAGTGTACGGTGTATACTGATCACAAGAGTCTCCAGTACATCCTTGACCAGAAAGAACTTAACATGATACAACGTAGGAGGATTGAACTCCTAAGTGATTACGATTGCGACATACGTTATCACCCTGGGAAGGCAAACGTAGTGGCTGATGCCCTAAGCCGAAAGGAGAGGACGAAACCATTACGTGTAAGATCATTAGTAATGACGGTTCACACTAAGTTACCCGAGCAGATTCTCAATGCTTAAACGGAATCAATGAAAGAAAAAAATGTGAAAGCCAAAAATCTGGGGAAAGGGATCAAACTGATATTTGAGACTCGTCCTGACGGAACCCGATGCTTTAATAAATGTGTTTGGTTGCCACTATTCGGTGGGTTGAGAGACTTAATCATACACGAGTCTCATAAATCCAAATACCCTATTCATGGATCAGACAAGATGCACCATGATGAAGCGAAAAGTGTACCGCTTTTAGGGGGTCATTTAAGCCCTAAATCGTATTTATTTGATCAAATATTGCCCTAAATCGTTCCTTTTGTCATTTTAGGTACTTTGGAGAAGAAATCTAGAAAAGGAAGCATTTTGGACGTTTTTGGAGCATAAAAGTGAAGAAAACGACAAAGTCTCCAAAGCTGCTGGAAAAGTACACATGACGGCGTCAAGAATTGATCCAGACGGCGTCATGGCTTGGCAAAAGAGGTGGATATGACAAAATACACGTGACGCGCCAGAGAGTTTTTCAATGGAAATCTGACGGCGTCACCCTTTAAGGTGATCAAGGCCATCACGGTTTAAGTTAAAGAGAGACGGCGTCAAGCACTATTCTGACGGCGTCAACCCTTGATAGGCCAGAGCGGATTTTGGAGGATTAAAGAGGGACGGCGTCAGGAAGACCATCCGGGAACCCTAGCCACGGCGAGGTGAAGGCGTCACCTCCTACAACGTGACGCCGTCAGCCACTAAACTCTATATATAGTTTTGCAATTTTTATTCATTGTGTGCAACTTTGTGAGGAAAAACCCTAAGACGAATTTTCTGCCATTTTTAAGGGTTTTATTCCCTTGGATCTCCCATGTTTAATTGAAGATAAGTAATCACTTAATCAATCAATATGTCTATATGTTGTTTGATTATATCTTGTTCTTGTCTTTTAATTAACATGCTAGGCTAGATTTATCTTGTGTTTGCTTAGATCTAATGAAACCTAACTATTGATTATTGGTTATTAGTGTGTTTTTAATTGTATTGGATGATTGTTTATCGATGTTAGGCTTAAGAAAACTGGCTAACCTCCTATACGGTAACTTGCTTGAACGTCTTAAGAAACATGAACCAATGCGTACTAAGGTTTTATGGTTGTATTTAATGCATGAGCGAATTCTAGTGATCCCATGTTAGGAGCTTCTTAGCCGGCTCGACATAGGAGTGAAGTAGGAGCTTGTAGAGTTGGGGAAGTACGTACGCCACCCCACGATTGGTATTAAGGAATACACCCGTCATCCACGCAATTAATACACACTAATCAACTGGTAAAAGATAGTTAGGGAGTAAGGAAATCTAAGTAAACACATTTCTCCCCATATAAGTTCCACAACCTTTTCATTTTCAGTTATTTTATTTTATTTGCACTTGTAGTTATTCGGGTTAGTTGACTAGCAACTAATTCCGCCCACTCCTTCAAACCCGAGATTTTACTTGCTTTTATAAAAAAATATAAAAAATACAAAAAGAATCTTCCCTCATCCCTAGACCTATTAGAGTAGTTTTTCAATCCTAACGACACTATTCCCCTAGAGAACGATCAATCCCCCGGTACTTGCCACTTCACTATACTACATCGGTCAGGTACACTGCCTGGTGGGGATTGCAAGCTTCTCGAGATCCCTCGAGAGGTAAAACCTGTTGTAAGGTCGCAAAACCACGCATCAAGTTTTTGGCGCCGCTGCCGGGGAATAGTTATTGTTTAGGTTGAATTTTTATTTTATTAGGTCTACTCACTAGATTCCTTTCTAGTGAGATTTTTATTTTATTTTTCTAGATTTTCTTTAGTCTATCTTTTTTCTTCGTTTCTTTGTTCGTAACCATTACCATCCGACATCATGGAAGGTGGTAATATCCTCGATCCCAACAACCCACCACCACAACAACACCCACCTCCTAGAGCCCGTACCTTAGGAGACTACTCCCGTCCTAGCCACCATGGCTATCGAAACACCATTGATGTCACTCAAGGAGCCAATGTCACTCCCTTGCGATCCGAGACCATCCGGTTGGTGCAAAGCGGATGCGCATTCCATGGAATTCGTTTCGAAGATCCTAATCAACATCTCAAGGACTTTCTCAAAATCGTTGATTCCATAGACCTTGATGTTGCCACTCGAGAGACGACCCGACTGCGTCTCTTTCAATTCTCTCTGCGAGACCAAGCTAGTCAATGGTTAGAGCGTCTACCCGCAGGATCCATCACCTCTTGGGATGATCTCACCACTCGTTTCCTTGCTCAGTTTTTCCCACCAGGAAGAACTACCAAGCTAAGGAATGATATCTTGATGTTCCAACAACGTCAAGGCGAAACCCTCTACGAGGCATGGACTCGATTCAAGGACTTACTCCAAAAAGTCCCTCACCATGGCATAGAACTTTGGCTCCAAGTCCAAATCTTCTATGACCATATCAATCTCTCCACGAGGCAAACCATTGACCAATCGGCCGGTGGTAAGCTACGTGATCTAAGTGCGGAACAATCATGGGCTCTCCTAGAAGATCTTGCTCTTTATGACAACGAAAGTTGGAGTGATCCCCGTGATTTGAATAAAACGGTCAAGGCAATATCTTTGCCTTCGAACAATTCAAGCACTTCCGACCGTAGGATCATAGAACTTGAAGACCAAGTCAAGTTTCTTATGAAATCCTACGAGGCTCCTAAACCTTCAAGCCAAGTGAATAAAATCACTTTTTCATGTGAATTATGTAGTAGTCCCCACGACACTCGTGATTGCGTGGAACTCCCCGAACAAGCTTTTGCGGACTACGCATCCTCACGTACCGACGGAGCGGGAGACAAGTGGTACACTTTCAAACCCGAGCCAAACCCCTACGGTGATTCATACAACCCCTCATGGAAAAATCACCCAAACCTTAGGTGGAAACAAAACCAAAACACACAACAAACTAATTCTTCCAACCCACCTAATCGGTTCCAATCAAGCGGTTCATCCCCAAACCGTACTTTCAATAACAATCCTTCCAACAATTATGGTAGTACCAATAATCTTGAAGGATTGATGTCCAAATTTATGGCATCTCAAGAAGCTCGGATAGCTAGATTCGAATCCGAATTCAATCAACAACAAAGCGAGATGACCAATAAGATTGACACTTTGTTGAAAGCCCTCAATGACCGAGAAATGGGAGCACTCCCTAGCAACACAGTCAAGAACCCGAAACTAAACGTCAACGCCATTTCATCGGTTTCGTCTCCTAGTTCTTGTCCACAATATTATTCGCTCAATTCCATGAGCTCGTGTTTCAAACAAACCCAAGTCGTTCAAAATGACCAAGAAGTTATGATATCCAAATTGGTCAACAATATAGTTGAGACACCTCCCACTCAAAACCTTGACAATGAATTCAAGGAGCTCCACCTTGAAATTCCGGTTATTGATGTGTTGGATGAGAAGAAGCTCAAGTTAGGCGAAAAAGGGACCGCCTTTGTTCAAAACAAGCTACCTAATAAGTTAGATGATCCGGGCTTATTTGTTCTACCTTGCAAGATCGGTAATTCGGAGGCTTATGACACATTAGCCGATCTTGGATCAAGCCTTAACCTACTTCCGTTACCTCTCTACACCTCTCTAAAACTAGTAAAACTTGAAGAAACCGAGGTGATAATAGTCTTAGCGGATGGGAGTGTTGCTTACCCGATTGGAGTAGTCAAGGACGTGTTAGTACACATAGGAAAACTAACCATTTTAGCCGATTTCCACGTCCTTGATATGGTTAGCGACCCTACATGCCCCTTGTTGATAGGTAGAGGATTTTTGGCAACCGCTAGTGCTATGATTGATTGTAAGGAATCTAAGATAGCGGTAGGAGAAGGTGATACTTGGTCAGTCTATGATGTGAAGAAACATGCCTATGATACTAGTGATGAACCAACACCCCATTGGTTAGAATTAAATAGGAGACCATCTAGATATGGAGCTTGGATCGATAGAGACTTCATAGGACCTCAACGCCCATTTTACCTAGAAGAGGACTTTGTGAACCGAACACATGCGGTAGAACAACTCTTGGCTAGGGACACCGAATTGGATCCATTTGAAGACCCTCTAGTTTTTAGGAAGATGATTGATTTCCTAGGAGTTTTGCCAATTAACCTAGGGATGAATAAGTGGACTTGTGAGGACGATGATCATAAGTGGGATTGGGACAAACCACCCAAAGATGGAGATGGGTCATGGCATATTAAGATGACATTGTATGACCCGGATGGAGAGAAGTTTGAAAAGACATATTGTACTAAGCGGACCAATAGGAAACTTCAATCCAAGCTTAACCCTAAAGACGTCCTCGATGACGAGCTCACTTACATAGGGTAGAAGGACTTTGAGTCTAGCTACAAGACTCGTTAATAAAGAAAAGCGCTTCTTGGGAGGCAACCCAAGCTTTATTTGCTTTGTGTGATTATTTATTTGTTTGTTTGATTTTATTTGCTTCCGTATGTGTGTTTAATTTTTATTATTATTGATTCATGTTCAAAAGTAAATTGTGAAAATTCTTTATCTTGTTTTTAACTTCGTATTAACTACATATAAAGGTATTTTGCAAAAGTTAAGTGTAAGGGAAATCCAAATCGGTTTATTAGAACAAATGAACATGAATCATAACAATAATAAATTAACATACATATTAGTATTTGTTTGAGTCAAATGCTTGTATCAAGTCATAATGATATTTTGCCAGAATTCCAGGAAGTAAGGTATAGGTTTTTCCAGAAATTTTCCGGAAACTTAACATGAGAATTCTGTCAGATCATTTCTGACGGCGTCAGGCCTTACAACCTGACGGCGTCAGGTTTAATTTTTTGAAATTTTTGAAAGTTTTGTTTTCATAAAAAGTTTTTATTAAATCTCTAACTTATAAACTCCAGGAATCTGCAAAATTATCATTCCACAAGCGTTATATCCTTATATAGATTTATCCCGCCGTTGTTATGCAGGTTTTCGTGTTTGTTTTCTCAGGTTTAACAGGTTATTTTGGACAAGGAGATGTATGTGGAATCTAGCTTTTGGCGATTCTTTAGTCTTGGAGCTTCTACATTCTCTTGGAAGAAGATCTAACCATGTTACCTCTTTATCCACCAAACGAATCAGGGGAGTATTTGATTTAATTCGTTTACCTTATTTACTTTTACATCTTGTTATTTGAACATTGGGGACAATGTTCATCTTAAGTGTAAGGGGGGGGGGGGTAAAGTACGATACTTTAGAGAATGCTATTACGCTTGATTTTTGTTTGTTTAATGGTAGATGTGTAATAAAACTGAGGGAAATACTTGTTAGGGCAATTTTAGTGCCAAATTTAAATTTTTTTACAACATATAGGAGTGAAACTTTGGTCTTAATGAGCGTCTCACGGATAGGAGTTATATGACTAGCACAAAGCCGTACCACTAAAAAAATTTTCCACCCCCAAATATGTGAGGTTCGCCCCTAGAATTGGTAGGAAAATCATTTATGCTATGATGTGTGTACCGGTAGCACTTAGATTCTAGAACTTGCGTTAGGACCATTCCGAGGCCACAAGTGAGACTACATTCGTGTAGTTAGATTTGCTACATGATAAGAGGCATTAGGATTAACCCATTGTTTTACACATGTGACTTTGTTATAATTACATTGGCTACATTGGTCAAGAAATTCTCCCACACCCTTTGCGTTGTACTCATTTTTAGTACACGATACCCCTAGTACACCCCTCAGAGCCTATCTTTTCGTTTCTAACTTTAAGCATTTTACTTAAAGTAAGAATTTGTTACACCCCACTTAAATGTACACCCAAATCGCCTTAGCCTACCTTGTATGCACTCATTTTTAGTGCATTATTGTGACAACATTTGTTTAAACCCCAAGTTAATTATCTAATTGATTACATGGTTGCTAAGTCGAGTCATATCCTTGTACATATTGTTTTGGGACGATTGGGACTCATGGGTAAAGTACTAGTGTAATGGAGTAATGGGGAAGAACAACATTATTACCCCCATATGTGCTAAATATTTTAAAAGTACTCCAAGTGTTTCGATTATCTTAATTCGAGTCATTAGAATAGTTAATTGTAAAGTTATGTAAAAGTTCAAGTGTAAGGGGAATGCAACGCCCCTATGATGTATTATTTTGGATGGTAGGGCAAAAGTGTATGAAAAAAAAAAAAAAAAAAACAAAAAAAATCAAGAAAAATACAAAAAAATGAGAAAAAGAAAAATAGAAAAAACATACTGACTACCATCCCGTTTCATTTTATGTTTATTTTATTTTGTTTTTTGTTATTTTGTTTTTAGCTTAAGTCGAGTCTAGTCTTGGCTTAGCAACGCCATATTGTACATGTAATTAATCAAGATCTTTAACTCGCCACCAGTAAAATATCCTTTATCCAACAAAACCGTGTTTATCATATCCCTACACCTCACGTTATAACCCATGTAAAAGCCCTCTTTGATAGTTTATCTTAGGTGCTTACGCCTAGTGGAGGAGGTTTTTGATCCTTTCCCAAGCCTATGGTAATCTATTTGCTATGACAGGTAGTGAGAGATATTATCCGTTTTCATTTATGAGATATACTTTTATGACACCTGAGAGATGTGAGTATCTAAACACTACTTGTGAGGTGCTAGTTTGTAATCTCCGTGCTTATTATGATTAAAGTGGAATGACTATTTGTTGTGATTACTTTTATATTAGCATTAAAAGACCCCTAACTTGTATTTTGATTAGAATAAAAGCGCATTTACTTGAGGACAAGCAAATCTCAAGTGTAAGGGTATTTGATGAAGCGAAAAGTGTACCGCTTTTAGGGGGTCATTTAAGCCCTAAATCGTATTTATTTGATCAAATATTGCCCTAAATCGTTCCTTTTGTCATTTTAGGTACTTTGGAGAAGAAATCTGGAAAAGGAAGCATTTTGGACGTTTTTGGAGCATAAAAGTGAAGAAAACGACAAAGTCTCCAAAGCTGCTGGAAAAGTACACATGACGGCGTCAAGAATTGTTCCAGACGGCGTCATGGCTTGGCAAAAGAGGTGGATATGACAAAATACACGTGACGCGCCAGAGAGTTTTGCAATGGAAATCTGACGGCGTCACCCTTTAAGGTGATCAAGGCCATCACGGTTTAAGTTAAAGAGAGACGGCGTCAAGCACTATTCTGACGGCGTCAACCCTTGATAGGCCAGAGCGGATTTTGGAGGATTAAAGAGGGACGGCGTCAGGAAGACCATCCGGGAACCCTAGCCACGGCGAGGTGACGGCGTCACCTCCTACAACGTGACGCCGTCAGCCACTAAACTCAATATATAGTTTTGTAATTTTTATTCATTGTGTGCAACTTTGTGAGGAGAAACCCTAAGACGAATTGTCTGCCATTTTTAAGGGTTTTATACCCTTGGATCTCCCATGTTTAATTGAAGATAAGTGTTAGGATCTCTGGGAAATAAGAGTTTCATTGTTGCTGCCGATAGTGTTAAGCTGGTTCCTGCCGATAGCTTTGGTTCCTGCTGAAAGCTCATTGCTGCCGACAGTGTTATCTTGTTTCTGCCGATAGTGTTGTTGCTGCGGATAGTATTATTTGTTATCCGTATATTTAGAATGTTTGTTAAGATTTATTTTTAGAAGAGATTGTTGTTTATCTCTTCACACGTTTACTTGTAGAACGGGTTAGGGTTAGGTGATCTTGTTAGTATAAAAGATAAACCCGTCTATGAGTTTATGTACGCCTTTAACATTTTTCAATATTCAAGAACACAATTCTTAGTTTATAGTTTGATCCATAGAGGATCATTGTTCTTTAGAGTTTTCTTCTTTATAATACTTGCTGTTTAGTTTCCGCATAAACACTTGTATTGCATACAGAGGTTCTTGTTTATACCAAGCTCAATCAAGCTCGAAGTACTCGATCCTACAAGTGGTATCAGAGCCTGGTAAGGATCTCTGATAAAGAAGAAAAAGGTCGATCTCATATCTCTTAACCCTCTCTCAATGGCAGACGATAACCCAGAAACCAATGTCATTAACCAGGAAGATCAACAACCCAAAACTGAAACATCCCAAGTCCAAACGCAAATCGTCACCGCGGTGTCCACCAACAATGCTAAATTCCCATATCTGAAGAAAGATGAGTATGAAGTCTGGGCTATGAGAATGGAATATTGGATCACAAACAGTGATTACAATCTGTGGAATGTCATTCTCAAGGGAAATAGCAAGAAGAATACAGGAAGGGACGAGGATGGCAATATTTATATAGAGCCACCTGTTACTGCAGAAGAGCACATGGCTGTGCAAAGGGAAACCAAAGCAAGAACCCTTCTGCTTCAAGCTATTCCAGAGGATCATATGAGTGATTTCCATCACTTGGATGATGCTAGAAAGATCTGGCATGCTGTAAAAGCCAGATTTGGAGGGAATGATGAATCCAGAAAAATGAGAAAGTCTATGCTCAAGCAAGAATTTCAGGAATTCAAGATCTCTGAGGCTGAAGGAATTCACAAAGGGTATGACAGATTCCACAAGATCCTGAGTCAACTCAACCAGTTGAAAGCTAGGCCGGATGATGAAGATTGCAACACCAAGTTTCTGAGGGCTTTACCACCATCTTGGTCGCAGGTTTCCATAACCCTCAAGGCCAAAGGAGGACTGGATTTTATGAGCTTCGATGATCTGTACAACAAGTTGAAAACCCTTGAACTTGATATCAAAGGGTATTCCACCTATACACCCCATACTCCAACCCATACTGCTTTTGTTAGTAACTCTGGTGCTAACAAAACAACATATGGAAACAATCCAACACCATCAACATCATCAATCTCCTACTCACCTGTCACTCCAAAAGCTCAAACTAGTTCGGAGAATCTTGTAGTGGATCTGCTTCATTCATTTGTTGCTGATAGTACACCACAACAGAAGATTGTGTATGATGATTTCAATCAGGTTGATGAATTGGATATGGAAGAGATGGACTTAAGATGGCAGATGGCTATGATATCGTTGAAGTTGGATAGGTTTGAAAAAAAGGCAGGAAGAAGGGTCAATTTTAATGGACAGGAGCCTGCCAGGTTTGATAGAAGGAAGGTGAGGTGTTATAAATGTTCTCAAACAGGACATTTTGCTAGGGAATGTACAGACAAGAAGGTGGATGATAAAGCACGGTATTCTGCTTTCAGAATTCAAGAGTTGGAGTCAGAAGATCCCAAGGCTTTGGTATCTGTGGATTCGATGGTGGACTGGGAGCAACATGAGAAGTCTCTTGCAAGTGGAGTAGATAAGGTCTATGGGATGGTAGCTGGATATGGTGAAAAGAAACAAGTGGCTGGTCAGTTTGGAATGATGGGTCATCCATCTCAGGTACATAACTGCCCATTTGGTTGTGATTCTAAATATGATAAATTGAAACAGGAATTTGATGATAAAGAAAGTGAAAATAAGGATAACTTTATTCAACTTAAGGCTCATAAAAAGGCTGTTAAAACTTTAGAACAACAAAAAGTCTGGTATCAACAACAACAGTCTGCTTATGAAGTAAAAATAAAGGTATTGGAAAGAGATTTAAAAAATGCTATTAATGAGTATAAACATACTGAACGGGAAAAAGCTAAGGTTGTATTAGATAATCAGGATTTAAAGTCTAAACTAGATGATACCTTGGCTAGATTTAATAAGTGGAAAGAGTCATCCACAAACCTTCACAGGCTTATTGATAGTTCTATGTCATCAAAAACTAAAAGAGGTTTAGGGTTCGGTGACCTGGTAGGGCCAAATCAATATTATGATCCTAATGAATATAGTGTTTTTAACCCAGAACCTGTAGATTATAGAAAGCCTGTAAAGTTTGTGAATGAGGGAGGGATGAATGATGTTCCTCCACCTATAACTGGAACATTTAAGCCTGCTAATCCTTTTGATGACTTTGATGATTCACAAATGATGTATGGCAAACAGGCAAAGGACTTGCCTAATCTTGATTGTGACTCTAATGAATTTGTCTCTTGTTCTTACAGTGACAAATCTTCAGAAATCAAGACAGATGACTATGCCACATGTGGATCAAGTGACAAGTCAGCATCAATAAAGTCAGAAGATCTCTCCTCAGAAGTAGCTAATGATGAATCTCACTCGAAGATAGCTGCATTTGAAGATATTTCTTTTGATAGTGTTAAAAACAATAATGTTTCTGGTTGTGGTTCTTTTTCAAACAATTCTAGTTGTAGTTCTGTTTCAAACAATTATGATTGTGGTTTTCATTGTGTTAAGGATAATTTTGTTTCATGTGGTGGTTTGAATAATTCTGTGTGCAATAAGAAAGTTATTGTTAAGAAAAAGGCCCCTAGAAAGAAATCTTGCTTTGTGTGTCATAGTTATGATCATCTCATTAAAGATTGTGACTATTATGAGAAACAGATGGGTTTGAATGCATGTCAAAATAGGTTTGTATGGAAAAATGTGAATGATATTCCCCCTTATATTCCTCAAGCAGCAAGGAGAACTTCAGTTGCTACTGGCAAGCCAGTTCCTGCTGGTAAGCCTGTTGCTGCTGATAGGTTCATTCCTGCCGATAAGCATGTTGCTACTGATAAGTACATTCCTGCCGTTAAGCCTGTTGCTGCTGTATATTCAGTTCCTGCCAGTAGGATCAATCCTGCTGGTTGGAGAAGCAATTTGGCTAGATCTTTCAGAAAACCTACTAGTTCTTACTTTCAAAATAATTTGAGGCCTGTTTGTTTTGACACCATAAATAAGGGAGGGGCAAGATGGAAAACTGCTGTTAAGTCCTCAGCAGGTTGTTCTTGGAAAATCAATAGCCAACATATGAAAATGGGGTCCAAGATCAATGGTGGATCTCATCAATCTCCAGGGTTTAATTTTTATTGATCCACTAGGCAGGCTCAAGTCAGCAATGGCTTGAGTCTCTCTTGTATCTAATGTTGTATATGTATTCTTTCTCTCAGGATTTTCCTTTTAGAAGCAAAGATGTTGGAATTGTTGATAGTGGGTGTTCCAGGAGTATGACAGGGAATTTGGATAGATTGCATGACTTTGTACCTTTGAATGGAGGTACTATGACATTTGGAGGAGGAGATGGAATAATTTCTGGGAAGGGAACTATCAAGACTGCTAAGCTGGACTTTGAAGATGTACTTTATGTGAAGGAACTTCAAGACTTCAATTTGTTCTCTGTCTCCCAAATCTGTGACAAGAAGAACAGTGTTCTCTTCACTGAGAATGATTGCTTTGTGTTGTCCAAAGACTTCAAGCTGCCTGATGAAAGTCAGGTTGAACTTAAAGTTCCTAGGACTTACAATCTATATAGCTTCAATCTGAGTGATGTTCAACCTGAAGGATCTCTTGCTTGTTTGGTTGCAAAAGCTTCTGTGGATGAGTCTAAGAAATGGCACAGAAGAATGGCCCATGTGCATTTCAAGACCATTAACAAGTTGGCTAAGAATGGATTGGTGAAAGGGCTTCCTATGAAGATCTTCTCTAATGAGCATGATTGTGTTGCCTGCAACAAACGAAAGCAGCACAAAGCATCATACAAAGCCATAACTGCTGTGAGCAACATCTCTGAGCCTTTGCAGCTTCTTCATATGGATCTTTTTGGTCCTACTTCTATCAGAAGTATTGACCATAAGAACTACTGCCTGGTGATTACAGATGATTTTAGCAGGTTTTCATGGACTTTCTTTTTGGGTACTAAAGATGAAACTTATCCAGTTCTTAGGGATTTTATTGCCTTAATTGAAAATCAGCTAAGTAAAAAGGTTAAGTCTATAAGGTGTGATAATGGCACAGAATTTAAGAACTCTAATCTTATTGACCTCTGTGGGACTAAGGGGATAAAAAGGGACTATAGTAATGCTAGAACTCCACAACAAAATGGGGTTGCAGAAAGGAAAAATAGGACCCTGATAAAAGCAGCTAGGACTATGTTAGCTGAATCTAAGATGCCTACTATGTTTTGGACTGAAGCAGTTTGCACTGCTTGTTATGTGTTGAATAGGGTATCTATTACTAGTCCTCATAATAAAACACCTTATGAACTTTTGTCTGGGAAGGTTCCAAACATTAGTTACCTTAAGCCTTTTGGATGTCATGTCACTATTTTGAACACTAGTGATTACCTAGGCAAGTTTGATGGGAAGGCTGATGAAGGGTTTATTGTTGGATATTCAGCTCATGGTAAAGCCTATAGGGTTTATAATCTGTCCTCTAAGAAAATAGAAGAGACTCTCAACTTAAGATATCTTGAAGATAAACCTAATTTGCAGGGTGCTGGTCCAGAGTGGTACTTTGATCTGGATTATCTATCTGACACCTTAGGTTATAATAGATTCAAATCAAATCTATCTGCTGGTACAAATGTTTCTCAAACTAACAATGCAGGTACCTCAGATGATGATTCTGATGTAGAGAGTGATGAACGACCTATAGTTGTTCCTTCTTTTCCCTCTAACAACATTTCAGGTTCAAAGCTCAAGGATTCTTTTGATATGGCTGGAGGTGATTCTAGTTATGCAGAAGATCTTGCTAGGCTTCAAAGACAAGAGTTTAATGCCAAAAGAACTGCTGAGATGTTTGATTCTGGATTTTCTAAAGAGACAGAGGAGATTCTGAGAAAGGCTGAAGCTAAAGTTAGAAGACAATTGAATTCAACTGATGGTATTCATGTTCCTGCTGATCCCATTCCTGCTGAAAGTGGATCTGTTCCTGCTGAACCTTCTAGGGTTTCTGCTGATGTTCCTGTGTCTTCTCCATCTGTGGACACTCTGGGTGTTGTTAACTCCCCTGAAAGATTTCCAATCCCTTCTGATCTTGGAAACTCAGTCTCTTCAAAAGATAAGCTGAATGATCCTCATCATCAGTCCAGAACTGGAATTTTCACTTCTTCTTCATATGATGATGACTTCAACCCCTCCATAACTAATCAGGCATCCTCCATTGAAGTTAATCCAATTGCTACCAAGAGGATCAATACAGTTCATCCTCAGTCTTTGATTCTTGGAGATATAAATTCCCCTGTGCATACAAGAAGCAAGCTACATCAACCCAAGTTTGGAGAATCTGCTTTTCTTAGTTATATACAGGATCAGTTGAGGAACAATCATACTGATTACCTACATTGTCTGTATGCTTGTTTCTTATCTCAAGTTGAACCAACTAGCATAGCTCAGGCTCTTGCTAATGATGATTGGGTTGAGGCTATGCAAGAGGAGATGCAGCAGTTCCAGAATCAGAAAGTATGGATGTTGGTGCCTTTACCTGCAGGAAAGCATGCTATTGGGACTAAATGGATTCTAAAGAATAAAAGGGATGCTAGGGGTATTGTGGTTCGAAATAAGGCTAGATTGGTAGCTCAAGGTCATAGACAAGAAGAGGGGATTGATTATGATGAGGTGTTTGCACCAGTGGCAAGAGTTGAAGCTATTCGATTGTTTTTAGCTTTTGCTTCCTTTATGGGGTTTGTAGTATATCAGATGGATGTGAAGAGTGCATTTTTGTATGGCAGGATTGAGGAAGAGGTTTATGTTACTCAACCACAGGGATTTGTGGATCCTCAGAATCCTAATTTGGTTTACAAAGTGGTCAAAGCACTTTTAGGTCTTCATCAAGCACCAAGGGCTTGGTATGCAAGGTTATCAGCCTTTTTGCTAAAACATGGTTACAGAAGAGGGGCTATTGATAAAACTCTTTTTATAAGAAAGAACTTCAAAGATATCATTCTGGTACAAGTTTATGTAGATGATATTATCTTTGGTTCCACTAATGAAGCCTGGTGCAGGGAGTTTGAAGAATTGATGAAGAGTGAATTTGAGATGAGTGCTATGGGTGAAATGACTTTCTTCTTGGGTCTTCAGGTTAAGCAGAAACCCGATGGAATCTTTATTTGCCAGGAGAAGTATGTTTATGACATGCTTAAGAAATTTGATATGGAAAATGTGAAGGTTGCTACAACTCCTTTTGAACGTCCAAAGCCTAAGTCCAATAATGAACCTGATGCTGCTGTTAATGTTCATCTTTATAGGTCCATGATTGGATCACTCATGTATTTGACAGCTTCACGACCTGATATCATGTTTGCTGTTGGTGCATGTGCTAGACATCAGGTTACACCCTTGACTTCTAACCTAAATGCAGTTAAGATAATCTTCAAGTATTTAAGAGGACAACCAAAGATGGGACTTTGGTATCCTAAAGATTCTCCTTTTGTGTTGGAAGCATATAGTGACAGTGATTATGCTGGGGCTAACTTTGATAGGAAGTCTACAACAGGAGGTTGTCAGTTTCTGGGTAGGAGGTTGGTTTCTTGGCAATGCAAAAAGCAAACTATAGTGGCTACATCTTCTACTGAGGCAGAGTATATTGCTGCTGCTAGTTGCTGTGGACAGGTACTTTGGATGCAAAATCAGTTGTTGGATTATGGATTCAACTACATGAACACTAAGATTTTTATTGATAATCAAAGTACTATGTGTATTGTTAAGAATCCTGTTTATCATCAGAGGACAAAGCATATTGAGATTCGACATCATTTCATAAGAGATGCTTATGAGAAGCATCTTATTCAGGTGGTTAAGATTCACACAGATGATAATGTTGCTGATCTGCTGACCAAGGCTTTTGATGGACCAAGGTTTAAACATTTGGTGGTTCATATTGGAATGGTAAATCCTTAGTTGCTGAGCTTAAGGGGAGGATACAGCTTAAGGGGAGGATTGTTCTTGTTGTTGTTGTATATTTTTTATCTTTCTTTCTTTCTTTTGTTTCTTTTCTTATTTTCTTTTATTTTGGTGTGTTTCTTAGTTTAAAAAAAAAAAAAAAAAAAAAAAAAAAAAAAAAAAAAAAATTGTGTATATTTTGTGTGCTAATAAGTGGTTTTGAGCAACACCTTGCAGGTACAGTGTTGGTGTTTACACCTGCACAATAAATGGTGCTCAACTCACCATGTCTTGCAGACAAGAAAGAGTTGACTCACCATGAGGGTACGGCTCTGGTGTGATTAATCAAATCCGTTGATAGCTGTAATAGCTTGCTCAAAGCTATAGGGTCTTTCAACTCACCCATGATTCATTTCTGAGAGTTGAAAATGGTTCTCAATTCACCATGGATGTAACCCTTATGGGATCCAAAGGATTGGCTAGTCCACAAAAGTATGGTTTGTGGTAAAGACACTTGGTATCCATATTTGGTATTCAATTCACCAAGGTTTTGCTGTAACCTAAGAATTGGCTAGTCCTGAGCAAACGGCTACAGGTAAAGACAAGTCAAATCCATTTATAGTTGCTGATTTGCTAATAAATCAGATGGTTATCAATGTACCATGGTCTAACACACCTAAACATTGGCTACTCCAGTAGTGATGGCTATTGGTAAAGAGACATCAAATCCATTAATTTTCAATGATTCACCTCTCACAGGAGTTAACACACCTGGATGTGATGAGAATAGTATGAAACTTCAAGTGATTTGATGTACATATTGTCATAGTAGCAGCCAAGTTCAAGTGAAAGTAATGGTGACCAGTATACCTGTTTTGAAGAAGATTTCTTGTTCCTGCTGAACTATTGAAGTTGCTGCTGGATGCTATAGAAGCTGGAATCTTGCAAGTTATGGATGTTGCTGCTGGTTACTTAAAATTGTTGCTGCTAAGTCGCAGTCCTCAAGCCTGAGAGTTGCAAGCTCTATCACATTGGAATCTTGCAGGTTAACCTAGTCAACCTCAAGATTAGGGGAGGATTGTTAGGATCTCTGGGAAATAAGAGTGTCATTGTTGCTGCCGATAGTGTTAAGCTGGTTCCTGCCGATAGCTTTGGTTCCTGCTGAAAGCTCATTGCTGCCGACAGTGTTATCTTGTTTCTGCCGATAGTGTTGTTGCTGCGGATAGTATTATTTGTTATCCGTATATTTAGAATGTTTGTTAAGATTTATTTTTAGAAGAGATTGTTGTTTATCTCTTCACACGTTTACTTGTAGAACGGGTTAGGGTTAGGTGATCTTGTTAGTATAAAAGATAAACCCGTCTATGAGTTTATGTACGCCTTTAACATTTTTCAATATTCAAGAACACAATTCTTAGTTCATAGTTTGATCCATAGAGGATCATTGTTCTTTAGAGTTTTCTTCTTTATAATACTTGCTGTTTAGTTTCCGCATAAACACTTGTATTGCATACAGAGGTTCTTGTTTATACCAAGCTCAATCAAGCTCGAAGTACTCGATCCTACAATAAGTAATCACTTAATCAATCAATATGTCTATGTGTTGTTTGATTATATCTTGTTCTTGTTTTTTAATTAACATGCTAGGCTAGATTTATCTTGTGTTTGCTTAGATCTAATGAAACCTAACTATTGATTATTGGTTATTAGTGTGTTATTAATTGTATTGGATGATTTTTTATCGATGTTAGGCTTAAGAAAACTGGCTAACCTCCTATACGGTAACTTGCTTGAACGTCTTAAGAAACATGAACCAATGCGTACTAAGGTTTTATGGTTGTATTTAATGCATGAGCGAATTCTAGTGATCCCATGTTAGGAGCTTCTTAGCCGGCTCGACATAGGAGTGAAGTAGGAGCTTGTAGAGTTGGGGAAGTACGTACGCCACCCCACGATTGGTATTAAGGAATACACCCGTCATCCACGCAATTAATACACACTAATCAACCGGTAAAAGATAGTTAGGGAGTAAGGAAATCTAAGTAAACACATTTCTCCCCATATAAGTTCCACAACCTTTTCATTTTCAGTTATTTTATTTTATTTGCACTTGTAGTTATTCGGGTTAGTTGACTAGCAACTAATTCCGCCCATTCCTTCAAACCCGAGATTTTACTTGCTTTTATAAAAAATTATAAGAAATACAAAAAGAATCTTCCTTCATCCTTAGACCTATTAGAGTAGTTTTTCAATCCTAACGACACTATTCCCCTAGAGAACGATCAATCCCCCGGTACTTGCCACTTCACTATACTACATCGGTCAGGTACACTGCCTGGTGGGGATTGCAAGCTTCTCGAGATCCCTCGAGAGGTAAAACCTGTTGTAAGGTCGCAAAACCACGCATCACACCACGACCTGAAACAATTATATTGGTGACCAAACATGAAGGCTGAGATCGCCACCTATGTTGGCAAGTGTCTAACATGTGCAAAGGTAGAAGTAGAGCATCAAAAGTCAATTGGGTTACTTCAACAACCTGATATTCCTATTTAGAAATGGGATAGAATCACCATGGATTTCATCACCAAGCTTCCTAGAACTCCAAGTGGATATGATTCGATTTGGGTCATTATAGATCGTTTGACCAAATCTGCTCATTTCCTACCGATGAAAGAAACCGACAGTATGGAGAAGCTTACTCAACTATACTTAAAAGAGATTTTCTGTACACATGGTGTGCCAATATAGATCATATCGGTCAGAGATAGCCAATTTACCTCTGGATTCTGGAAATCACTCTAGAAAGCCTTGGATACCAATCTAGATATGAGTACGGCTTGCCACCCACAAACGGATGGTCAAAGCGAGAGGACAATACAAACTCTAGAAGACATGTTACGGGCGTATGTGATTGACTTTGGAAGTAGTTGGGATCGACATTTATCATTAGTCAAATTCGCCTACAACAATAGCTATCACGCGAGCATCAAGACTTCGCCTTTTGAAGCTCTTTATGGAGGAAAATGTAGATCACCGGTATGCTGGAATGTGGTTGGGGATAGCGAACTCACAGGTCCAAAGATGATTCGAGAAACAAAAGAAAAGATAGTTCAGATCAAAAACCGTTTGCTGGCTGCTCTTAGCCACCAGAAAAGCTATGCAGATGTGTGTAGGATATTCACTATCACATAAACACTAGTTTGAGGCAAGATATGGATCGAAAAAGAGATGAGTTAGAGAGAGAAAGTGGGAGCTTTTAGTGAGAGAAAGTAACTTGTAATCTATTAGCTTGAAAGGTCCAACCCTCTCCTTTGGTGGAGAGGGCTTTATATAGTGCAACATAATATGTCCCTAGTGGACTGTGGAGCGAGCTGACAGTGGGTAAAGACCCGACCCACTCCACAATAATAATAATAACTAATCTACTACTAATATTACTAATTATCCTACGAGCTATGATGTGCTACTAAGTACTCGGGGTGACCGAGTCTTCAACTGAATATTTATATTCCTAACAATCTCCCCCTAAGGGAGGTCACCCCGGAAGCAATGTTCAGACTTCAAGCACTCCATCCATGAATCTTGATTTCGTAGCTCGTAGATATTGATTCTTCAGCTTCATTAGTCATTGTGCCTTCATCAGTGTTCTTTTGATGACCGTTCTTTGTTTTGGATGATCTTTGAGTATTCTTTGAAGTTATCATCCAACATGTGTCTTCAAATCATCTTTCATTAGTATGTTTCCATGCGATGTGTAAATCTTTGAGCCGACATGCTCACACTATTTGGTGTCATGATCTTTAGCATCAGAGTTTGCAGAAGCCGTGTTGAAGGTCTTTTTGGTTGATCATGACTTTGTTTAGTTACAATGATGATGTAGTGTGAGAATGTGGTAGAGGATTGACATCTTTACTGCAACCAGCTACAACTGCAACCAGCTACAGCATCCAACAGCCACAACCACCAGAAGTTCCTGCAAACGACAGTTAGCAATAAAACGTCCGGTACTTACAGGTTCGGACTTCGAGATTGTTAACAGCAAAGTGTGAAAACTTTCTCTAATCCTTACCCAGACTGTTCCTAATCGAAAACCCACAGAGGGCTTTTTAAGATCGTATCGTAGTATATCAACGATTAGGTGAGTCGCTGGAGATCACTCCATGACTGTAGACCATTTGAAACCGCCGTGATCACTAAGCGTAATCCCCAGGGAATTACCGAAGTGACCTGCTTTCAGGGCTGCTTGATGTTGAACCTGGCAGGAATTTCCATTCAATCATTGAGAATTACATTTGTAAATTCTCTCATAAATGTTCTGGCAGATTGCTAAGATCTGCGTAGGACTCATGAGTTTACAACTGGTGTCCTTAATGTTAAACAACCAGTGTAGAAATAATTTGTGTCCCTATGAGATCTTATTATGCATCTCGTGGCTCTAGACTCGATAGTGCGTTTTGATTTAGTGAATGGAGGCTGGAGAGAACTGCCACCTTTTCAATATCATCTATCTCGGAGTGAGAGAGACGATAGAAATGTATTGAACTCCGTGACAATTGAAACAAGAATCCTTTGAGGGACCTTGAGTGGCTAGGGAGGGTTGTGCAGCGTATCACTGGGTCCATGATACTTTGTCTTCAATGTCAGCAATCAACTAAGTGATTCTGACAGCATATGTATTGACCCGGTTTCTGCCTAAAGTGTAAGGAGGGCTTCTTTCTTTTCACCCTTTACCTTTACATTTCTTTTTCATTCTTCAACCCCTTTAGTGATAACCGAGACTTCCTTACTAGTACCTTGTTGGGTTTGTTCCAGTACTAGCTCCATCTCAGTCGGCACTCTTCCCTTATTCACTTTTCTCCTTTTTTTTTAATCATACCTAAGGACTTCTACACTAACTAGTGGATTGTCCCTGGGTAGATCCTTCCGGCTCTGGCGGGATCGTTGGAACTTGAGCCTAACCTAACCATCCTTATAACTCCATGCATTCATTAAAATGGTCAGTCTTTGGTATTCTTCCACGATTGCCATAAAACCAAATCCTTGAAAAATCTCTCAAAGTGTTCATTATTCTGAAAACACATTTTTGCTAACACTTGAGAGTTTTATATTTTTCAAATGCCCCCCCTCAACATGTGCTCAAATGATTGTTTTATAAATTTGCACATGTCAGGTGAAGCTCGCACTTTTGAATTGATTGATTTTCCAAAAACATGATCATCGCGAGACACGCTTACATCACTAGTGAACTAGCTTGAAATTATTACCCGTCCAGATCACATTCAAGGAAAATCGCTCGAAATCGGTACATTCTACTCAGACACATCCTTTGCGAGACACGCTTACATCACCAGATAAACTGGCTTGAAATTATTACCCGTCCAGGACATGTCCTTTCGACTACTGACTTTAGCTATCGTCAATTCATTGGTGAAGTCTGAGCCTTGCTCACATAAGATGCATGCCAAATCCTTTTTGTCCATTTGCTCCCCCTCAATATGTGCATCGATATACGAAAGAGTTTAGCACATATGGGAGAGCCTAACGTTTAAGTCCAAAACATCACATTTTCATCAGGTTTCATATTTAAATCACATTCTCTCCCCCGATCAAAAATTTCAAACCTTTTGAGATTTGTGATCCTAATTGATTTAAATAATTTAGAAAACATGGGAGAAAATGTGGTCAGGTTTAACATGTTCTGATGATGAAGCATACTTTGCTCCCCCTTAATCTAAGAGGGAGATTCACTGCTTCTTATGCACAAGATGACTTTTATGACATGAATGATATTGACCTTTTTGCACAGATGATGTGATCATCCGCTTCTCTGAAGGGAGTCATTGGTCAACATAGATTATCCATCCACCAACAAGAACGTCCAAGTATTGTAGATCCTCACTTGGCGAGATCGGAACAAATATTGCTTTG
The DNA here is from genome assembly GCA_021014915.2 of Artemisia tridentata subsp. tridentata. NCBI lineage: Eukaryota > Viridiplantae > Streptophyta > Magnoliopsida > Asterales > Asteraceae > Artemisia > Artemisia tridentata. The sequence goes on along the minus strand of CP139503.1, from coordinate 140,212,691 downwards.
TTTCACTGAAGGTGGTGGTGGTGATGACGGTGTTGTTGTTGTTGTTGTTGCTGCCATTGTTGTTGTCGTGGTAAATTCTGAGCCAATTAATAGAGTTTGACCGTCTGATCAAATGGTTAGAGCGGGAACTGGCACAATCATTTTGGCTATGGAATCTGCATAAGAATATCAACACAGATATACATACATACAGATACACTATTCCTTAATAGCTACCCTTCAGCAGCTTGCCACATTATAATGCCAAGTTCATCTTATAATCAAACCACAATCAGGGACTACGTCAAACCACTATCTAGCATGAAGAGCAAATAGCAATCATGCACATGGCAATTCACACAGATATCAATATTCAACTCAGGATCTTAGGAACATGATCCTAACATGATAGCAATATACCTAAGCAAATCCTGAGAACATATGCACAATATCAACAACAATTAAGCATCAATCGACTTAACAAAAGTCAAACAACCTTTGAAACTCATTCATTTAGATCATACAACTGTCATTGGAGTATTCAAAAACATCAAACACAACTGGTTTTTCTAACTTCTTTTAGGTTTTGAGTCTTAAGGTGTTTAGGGGATTAAACGAGGATTCCAAAGTAACACAAATGAACCTTCTAGATACATAAAGCTAGGAAACTATAAGCAAATTGCACATAATGTCTTAAACTTTCTAGCAACTAACACGTTTGGCCATTTGATATAAAGTTTTAGCAAGATCCTCTTCAACTAATACCCCATTAACTACAAAACCATTTCTAACAAGTATGATTTAACCAATAAATCCGTTTGATGATATAAAATTTGAATTCACTCTCCCCCTCAATCAATGACCCGTATTCTAGTTAAAGATTTGTAGTCGTTGATTGAGTGACAAATTTTATGCATAATCCAAGAGTAAAAGAATTTCAGGTAACACATAATCACCAAGTATCTCACAAATAATTTTCAGAAGAATCATTGAATGAAAACTATTTGTATGCAAAGAAGATTTCTCTTCCTTTACCAGAAATGATGCACTGAAATGTACATCAGATCGAAGAAACATGGATATAAAGTAATCCATGCCCAGGTGAACATCACCCAGTTGGAGGAACAGCCGTCTTTTTGGCGACGTGCTTTCCCCATTGTGAAGCGCGGGTTGCTATCTAAAGTAATAGCAAGCCATTTAGACATGTTTTAACAATCCATTTTAACTTCTGCTCGAGCTTCAATTAAAGACCCGTGCCATTATTGAATGACATTTCTAAGTCCGTAAATGTTATCGATAAACAGAAGACATGCCTAGGGAACTATTTTTGGTATTTTCTAATTTTCTGATTTTTATGGTTTTTCTAGGTTTAAATTTCTCTATTTACAAATTGTTGGTTTTATATTTTTCTAATTACAATTTTCTGGTTCTATAATTTTCTATTTACAGTTTGGTATAAGATATGTACAAAATATGTTACTCAGTTTAAGACGATGATGACATGAATACCAAAATGAGGATACGTTCAGCATGTGGTAGACATCTGAAGTCAACATCTCTTAAACTTTCACCACCAAAGCTTTCAAGGCTCCAAAATAATCGTCTGAACTTGATAGTCTTCCTTTTGAGCAGTATCAAAGCTCTCTTTCAAGCTTACAAAAGGTAAGTGTACAGCAGAAACCATAGCAAGCCACATGAAAAATTGCTGCTCCTTTTAAGAATAACCATCGTGACTCTCTGATCGGGGATCCTCAAATAGATCAGCAACGAATCATCTCACATTTGAATAATTCTTCTCACATTTCTTCCCGCTGAAGACTGAAGAAATGCCTACCAAAAGTATCCAGAGACCACTTCCCCCCAGGTAGTTGAAGAGATTCAAACAGTCTCATTGTATGAAGCCCGAAAACCCGAAGTACATACTCAATCCCATTAATGAAATCGAAAACGTAACATCAAGATCAATTAAGACCTAGAAATCCCCTTTTCTCCCTTCAGGAAATTGCAGATGAGAATTGTTACACCAAAGTCAACTAAGTCCCGAGTGTAAGCAATTTATCCCGTGTGTAGTCGAAATGATAACACCAAGACAGTACCGTGAAAACCAAGTAAGTCCGTAATGAACACATTTCCTTCTATAGGATACCGACTAAACAGATGTCATCATACAATTGTGTACCTCTTTTATCATCAGAAACTGACTTTCTCTTCCCCCACGTAGTTGGAATGATACACCAAAAGGAACGAGTTAGAGCACTGATTTTTTCTGCGGTTATGACATTTGTCTTCCCGAAATAATCTTCGATTGAGAAGAAGTATAAAGCTCATTATGTGTACTCGTTGTGCATTCAGATGTATGTCTCCTTCCCCCTTGCTGGTTTTGATACCTCATAATCAGCAACACATTTTACGAACATATTCTTGAAATCTTGTGAGAAGAACAAATTAGGCTCAAGTAGATCAAGTGAGAATTAACCGCTGCCGAAACCGTCTCTGACTATCTTCATCAACCCTTAATTAGGCTATTCGAAGTGATAACTGATGGAGCAAATCCGATATACCAAACTTGAACCTGAAGATAGAATTCCCCATTCTTGTGACTTACGCTTGCACTAATGTTGGAAGAATGGTGTAGAGAATTAGTGCTCCAAGCAAATCTCTAAGTGCTCAATACCCATCCAAGGTATGAGACATTAACACCTCTTACGATTATCCACAACGTCATCGGCGTGTGACACTGAGTACTACAACATAACTCCTTTAAGTGATAGTTACCCCGACTGCTGGTAACTAGATAACCTAAGACTTCAACTTAAATCTTTAGCACGAGCAAGTTATCATTGAAAGTCATGCATCCAACCATCCCCGACTTCAAGATAGAGTAAGATCACGCCTTTGAGAAAGTTAACTTCAACCCCAAATAAGTGATACCTGATCAATTCTGTAGTCACACTTAGATGCCCAACAAGTGATTGTTTGTTCGCTCACTTGTTCACACTTCTCCTCCTCAAAAATTGCATATGAGGATGCCATTTTTGATTGAACAAGTGCATATGAGGTTGATCCACTGTTCACACTTCTCCCCCTCAAAAATTGCATTCAAAATTGCATCTGATGGAAGAAGATCCACTTGATGTCTAAATGCGCATGGAGCAAGTATGAAGCCTTTAGATAAGAGTAGTCAGAAACAAGAATATTCGTATGACCATTTCGCAACTCTAATCACCATGTAGTTTATTCACCCTTCCCCTCCTCAAAAATTGCATATGACGACCAACTGCCATTTTTGATAGACCAGGTGAATAAGAATATACTCCAATGTACGTTTATCCCCTTTGGTGAGTGAATGAGCATTTGAAGAACATGAAGCTTGATGAGAATGGTCATAAATAAGAAGATTCCTCTTCTTTTGAAGATAAAGCGCACTCAAGCCTACGCCTTTCTTTTCTTTGATGAAGGGGGCATGAAGAGATGTCAACAGACACCATAATTTTGACATTGATACCCGAGGCTTGAACTGATGTGTTCAAATGTCATATTCGATGAAGAACGAGGCCTGCACTTATGTGTACAAAAGTCATTAGGATGAAGAGCGAGGCCTGCACTGATGTGTACAGACGTCATTATGATTCCCCTCATATGTTGTGAGCAGCCTGAGTCCAAATGTCAAAGGATAATCCGTACGACCTGCATTTGAAATCAGACAAGAGTGGAGAGTTTGGAGTGCCGGATCCCCAATTTAAGTTGGGGTCCAGTTGGTTAGTAGGAACAGAAGCATCATTCGCCCGAGTCTCAGTAGGAGTTGGAATGCTAGTGGAAGTAGACCTAATTAAAGGGCACTGTTCTCCTAGAGGAAATTTTCTTCCAGTTGGCTTCCATTGACGTACAGGCACTACTTTAGATTTAGTTATCCTAGTTAAAGGGCACTGTTCTCCTAAAGTGAATTTCCTTCCAGTGGGCTTCCATTGGTAACCAACTTTAGCAAACCTATTTCCTGTTGCTTTCCAAGTTTGCTTAATTTCTCTAGCTCTCCAAACTTTCTTAACTAGGGTTTTGTTGGACAACTTCAGAAATTTCTCAACACATTTATCATGATTACGCGAAATTAAACATTCATTACATGTTTTGCAAAGTGAATTAGGGTTCGAATTATGATTCTTTTTGTTCAAATCTGACTTGTTGTTTCTCATGCGGTCTTCTACTTTCCTTTTAGGAACACTTTTAGCTGGTGAAATCCTAGAATTCTTTATGTTTCTCCTAGGTTTTGACTCGCTAGCTTTAGTGTCACTATTAACTCCTGTAGAAGGACTGATGGGAATCTTAGTCTTTTTCACTTCTAGTTGCTGAACATGTTTTGATGTGTTGGGATCTGAATTTCCAAGGATACCTCAAAGGTTACATGCTTGTTCTTAATTGTGGATGATGATTTCAACTATTCTATCTCTTTGGTTGTGAGACTTAGGGCCCGTGCCAATGGCATATTCTAACTGTTCCTGGATCCTTTTTGTGAGGACGCAGGCATAACCTACTGCCTTATCGAGTGGTTTTCCTATTTTGTCCTCTTCCACAACCTCACGAAGAGTGTCAAGTCAATCCCTAAGGTGACAGAGGTACATTTGATGGACAGGTCTGTTGTTTCTCATGGGAAATGGAATAGGCCTCACATCAACATCGTACATTTTACAAGCAGAAACCTTTGATGCAACACAATTACAGGATGTACTTGGCATTTTTCCTTTCACCTGAGTCTTAAGATTCTCAATTTCATTTAGCAAAGAAGTTATCTTTTCATTATGACTATTTCTTGTAACTTTAATTGAGTCATATAACTCTTTGTAATGCTGTTTAATCTTAGAATTTTCTTCTCGAAAACACTCATTTTCATAATGTAACTTGTTGATGGTGTCTTGATATTGAAAATTCTGAGAATCTGAAGACGAAGGTTTATTGGTGCCATACACATCACACTTGTTGGATTTCAATTGGGCAATTTGGGCCCTCAACAGTCGAATCGTGTTTGTGTGAGCTTGAATTTTTTCATCACGTTTGCTTAATTCAAAATATGTATCAAACTCAGGAGCATCCGAGGATGTCTTGACATTTGATATTTTGCATTTTTCTTCTAAGTGTTGATGTTTGAGTTGCAAATTCAGATAATCAACTTCTAGTTTTGAAAAACGTTTAACCATGTTATCATGGTCATCATTTTGAATTTTTTCAAGCAATTTCAAATTCTCCCCCTCAAGCTCAACAACACGATTCTGGGTAACATCTAAAGCAATAGCATACTCATGAAATTGACAAGCAGATAATGCAGAATCAGTAGCAGTATAAAACACATCTTGCGCAATACATCTAGCAATCAAGTTGTCATTGGCGATGAGTATGTTTTTCCTTTCAATCTCACGACTCTTAAGTTCTATTGCACATTGAGCTACCTCATTTTCCATATCTTTAAACACTACTTTCATTTCATTTATTTCGGTTTTAAGGGCAGTTTGTATCCCTTCAAAATGTTCTTTAAGTAGTTTAAAGAATGGCATGACCTCAGTCAAGTAACACCTTTTTGCATGCTCAAAACACCTTTCCCCCTTAGTAATTCTTGTTGGTGTGATTCTCTTCTTACATGTTTTATCAAAATCAGAAAATAGTTGCCAAAGCACGTATAAGCTAATTAAGGTTTTGCATTCAGTGGGAAGAGACAAAGGCACCAAATTCCTAGGTGTATTGGGAGGATACACCATTATGGACGCAACTTTTCTAATGAGAGGGGTGTTGGCCTTAAGTTTTTCTTCCTTAAGTTTTTCATTATCTTGTTTCCAGAATATATGTTCAGGTGTTAACTTCTTTTGAGGAGCAAACACAGTCAAACGATTTCCTCTCTATAGTCATGGGGCTTGACTATTATTCGTCTGGCTATGCACTCGGGATCCCTCATTTTCTCATTCATTCTTTCCCTTGTTCTCTCACTTATCTCATCCTCCTCTTTAGTGTAGATATGCTCAGGCGGGTCATGACTAGGCATAAACATCACATTGGAATCATTTAATGCAGGTTGGGCTACCTTAGCAATCTCATGAATAGCTATTTTAGATTCACCTACATTGCTTTCACTATGCTTGTCACTTAACATTCTGTACTTATACATCATTTGGGCAGTCTGTCTGGTTTGGTCTTGTGTTTACAACTTATCTTCAAGCTTATTCTTTAAGGTTTTGAGTCTAGAAAAATCATTTAAGAGTTCCTTTTCTTTTTCTTTGAATTCTAGCTTAAGTGTAGTTATACAATTTTGTACTTCCTGTTTCTGTTTGACAGACTGTTCTAGCTGATTTTTCAAAGAATTCAAATCTTGTTTTAATGTTTCTTTTCTTACTCTAGACTCTTTAATAAGTGTACTCATTTGACCTTCTAATTTCTGCTCACGTTCATTAAGTTCAAACTTAGCACGCTGTTTATACATGGCTACTTGTTCCTTATAGATGTTTAGTCTAGTGATCAAGTTATCATCAGGGACAAACACAGTGTTCTCATGCAGCACATAATCATCATTTAGAATAGAAGATGCACAACTAGGTACAACAGACGCTTCGTTGTGATTCACATATTATTCATATGGGAAAACATCGCTATTTCCCATATAAGGAATATCTGACTCAACAACGTTTGTCTGTTGTACTTTGTCGGGAATCTTTTGTTCATGCAACACATTATCATTGTTAATGACAGAAGATACCCCATTAGGTTCAGCCGATGCTTCGTTGTGTTTCTCATGTTGCACGTTGTTCCTAGCAGTATCTGACTCCCCAACATTTGTCAGTGGCTGATGAAGCTTCTTTTCTTGAGAATTCGGGCACACAAAGTCTCTATTGGCACCAACATAGTCAAACACGTTTATCTGTCGAACATCTTTGGGAATCTTTTGTTTGTCAATCATGTTGTACAATCTGAGTATCTCTGATATAGCAGAATCTGAATTATTTTACAATTCTATGATTTAAACTGAGAAACAGATTCTTTCGCGGGGTTTTACAAAATCAAGAATAAACCGTGAAATGATGCTTGATATGTGTTATGATGAAGGTCTGGTAGACTTGTTGATCTGTTTGGTATGGTTGTTGCAAGTTATTATGGCGAAATTTTGGTCTGAAAAACTTAAAACCTCAATAACTTCTTTCCGGAAGGGATTTGGGCCTCGAAAAATTCGTTTCACGACTTTGTAGTGAAATTTCACAATATTCAGGCTGTTCCGGTCGTTTTGACAGGTGTTTCGCTGAAAACGGAGTTACGGTTCAAAAGTTATGGCCGTTTGAAGTTTTGACGTAAAAGTCAACTTTGGTCAAATATGACAAATCGCTACAATGAGCAGATAGACAAAACGCTACAGTGATCAGAGAGACAAAACGCTACAATGAGCAGATAGACAAAACGCTACTCTGACGGACACAAAACGCTACCCACAAATCGCTACTTTCGGAAACTGGACAAGTCGCTACTTTGACACAAGCCGCCAGACACAAAACGCTAACTTTTGGAAATAGGACAAAACGCTGCTTTTGTAACCTGGGCAAGTCGCTACTTTGACATAAGTCGCCAGACACAAAACGCTAACTTTTGAAATTGGTCAAATCGCCACCTTGACTAACACAAATCGCAAACTTTTGATACTGGACAAATAGCTAGGTCACAAAAAGACAGAACTGTCACTATCTTAGGACAAAACGCTACCCACAAAACGCCAAACAAGTCACTATCGTAGTGGTTTGTCGTTTTTGCCAAATCCGGTAAAGGGACAAATAGCTAACTCGAGAAAGACACAAATCGCTACTTTTCTTTCCCAGCCAGACACAAATCGCCACGAAGAACTTATTACCGTGAGACAAACCTCCACGACGAACAACCTTTGAATCTTCCAAAAACCACCACACAACGCCTAGATCTGTGATTCCAAACACCAAACACTACTCCTATGTAATCCCTAAGCTAGAAAGTACAAGATTTAACAACTTTTAACCTCTAAACAAAGCGTAAAATGGATTTTTAAGAGCAAACTATTCGAACCAAAAACAACCCCAAACTACACAAATCCGTAAATATCAACACACATGGACCTAACCATGGCTCTTGATACCAATTGTAGGATATTCACTATCAGATAAACACTAGTTTGAGGCAAGATATGGATCGAATAAGAGATGAGTTAGAGAGAGAAAATGGGAGCCTTTAGTGAGAGAAAGTAACTTGTAATCTATTAGCTTGAAAGGTCCAACCCTCTCCTTTGGTGGAGAGGGCTTTATATAGTGCAACATAATATGTCCCTAGTGGACTGTGGAGCGAGCTGACAGTGGGTAAAGACCCGACCCACTACACAATAATAATAATAACTAATCTACTACTAATATTACTAATTATCCTACGAGCTATGATGTGCTACTAAGTACTCGAGGTGACCGAGTCTTTAACTGAATATTTATATTCCTAACAATGTGAGACGTAGACCTTTGGAGTTTAATGTGGGTGACAAATTTATGCTCAAAATTTCGCCATGGTAGGGCGTGATTCGTTTTGGAAAACATGGGAAGCTAAGTCCACGTTACATCGGACCGTTCAAGATCCTAACTAGGGTTGGCCCAGTAGCGTACAAGTTAGAAATAGCAAAAGAACTTCAGGGTATTCACAACACTTTTTACATTTCAAATCTGAAGAAGTGTTTGTCAGAAGAGAGTCTTGTCATTCCGTTGGAGGAGCTTTGAATTGATGTAAAACTAGACTTTATAAAAGAACCTATAGAAATCATGGACCGAGAGGTCAAGCAGCTGAAGCAAAGTCACATCCCTATTCTCAAGGTTCATTGGAACTCTCGACAAGGTAAAGAGAAGACCAGATGCGTCGAAAGTATCCGCATCTCTTCTCCAACACAACATCGACATCTAGCTCAAACTGAATTCCTGGACGGGATTCCCTTTATGGATTAGGAACTGTAACAATTCTCAATTTCGAGGTCATTATTTTTACTATTTTAAATTACTTAATTATTCTATTTTAAGTAAATTAGTTTTACCGGGAAAAGTTACCTGCGTACGTCATAACGCGTACATTTAAACTTTAAATTAATTTAGACTATGCCCATTGTACCCGTTTATATGATTTATTTTCCCCCACGTAGTTGTTTTCATATGGAATATTTTATTTTTCCATTTCTACACGAAGTGTGCACTTTTTACGTTTTACTCATTATCGGCTCGCGTTTTAAGCTTTAAGGACGTTATAACACCTCGGAAGGCTCGGGAAATACATGAAACATCAAATTTAAGATCCAAGAGTGCTAGTAGGTTTCTAACTCTTTTCTTTCCTTCAAATTTATTTTGCACTTAGTTATTATCAACACTTAATATTTCACTCAAAAATCTGCATATTCCTCCCTACTTGCTATTTTGGTCGTGGCCTAGCAAGACCAAAGAGACCCTTTGGAGTTTGATTTTCTTAGCTACATTGGTGCTATACTTGAAGATCCTAGAGTAGATCTAGCAACTCTTGCATGTGTGTTTTGGACTTATGTACAAGATTGTTAGGGTAGATCTAGCAACTCTTGCATGTGTGTTTTGGAAGAATTGATTAAAGTTTTCACAGGAATTTAGGGTTCAGATAGATAGTTAAGTTTGATTACACTAGAAATGCAAGAGTTGTTAATCTTGATCATGACTTTTCATCATTTTATTTGCATGTGTGTTCTCAAACTTTTATATAGAAACTCATATACTTCTCGACATAATGATTAATTATTTATATAAAGAGTTTTTTATGGTTGCTCTTTACAATTTATACACAAAACCTAGCTTAGGAGCCCTAGGATGACATAACTTTGAAAAGTGAATCTGGCTAAATTTTTTATGCGTAAAAACGGCCATGCCATTTTTTCCTCAATGTGTTTTGAGAAAAATTAAAAATAGGATGAGTTAGCCACATGTCTCAGGGTCATTTTCCCAAAAACCTTACACCCTAACTCATCCCGATGAATTTTTGATAAAATCTACACTAAAAGTAGTCCAGAAATCTATGTTAGTTAGGAAAGGCCAATTTCTCTAAAATTTTACCCAGAACCTTATGTTTGTGAAAACATGAAATTTTGAGCTAAGACATGTATAAAACTTTTTCCATAAGCCTCATGTACATTAGACCTATAGATAAAAGTTGTGCTCATTTTGGTAAGCCTAATTGGATTCTGGAATTTACTGCATAGTGACACAGGGGTAAATTGGTAATTTCACCCTTGTTATAAAGTTCCCAGCTAGGTGAGGCATTTATTTTTGAAATATAAAAATTCATACCTTTCCAAGAGTATAAAGTTCGTAATTTTACACTTTACGGTTTAGCAATGGCGACCCAATTTGTGCGGAAATTTTACTAAAATTCCAACAACTTTGTAATTTTAAACCATATAAACATAAAAAAATATCTTTTCGAACCGCGACTTGTTATAAAACTCTTAAATAAATTACTATAGGGTATTACAAGTTTATTTACTATATAAACACTTATGTATAAGCTACACATATTTCCCCGAGCCTAAATCGCGTTGTACTTTCTATAGGTCGTTTGTGATCTTTGCGGTTTTCCTCTTCGTGCACACTTCTCCAGTTCCTATTACTACATCATCGTTGGTGAGTTCATAGCACCAATTTTTACTTCAATTGTTTTACAAACTCCGTGGGGGAGATACATGCTATTATACTTATGATCACAATCTTTTGAAACTGTAAGCATTCCTGATACTATTATTGCCTAAGTGTTTCCCTATAGCCTGAAAGTCCCTTTAATCGTGAACCGTTAATTACATACGTGTAAACGCGAATGCTGTGAATAGATCTATTTGGGACTGACATCCCCCATATTGGTATGCCGAGTGCGGCTATCATGTGCACTGTATTTGTAAATTCTAGGTGAACTAGCTATTACCTATTGACAAAGGGCATATTTATATTCTTTTTGAATATCCATTGATGTGTTGAAGTTCGGTGTCATGAGCTTAGGGCAATAATAATTGTTATGACTTTGTATTCGTTGCAATGTCACCTTTTTACAAAATGGTATATATTATGATCATACTGCTTATATAAACTCTATGGATTTTCCTCGACCTTTGTATTGACTTTTTAGCATGTTTTATCTCAGGTCCTTAAGGTATTTGGCAAGCACGAAGTTTCATGGAGAATGTTTTGATGGCTTGCATTTTGTTATCATTCGATAAACAATTAAAAACTTTTATGTTTATGTATTATGTATTATGTATTCTAAAACTACTTGGGACCTCTTGTAACTCTGATGTTTATTTTGATTGAATGATAAACTTTTAAAAACGTCTCATTTAGAGTCGTTTTCTATGATTATGATTGTTGTACTAATAAGTAGCACCCCAATGATATTACATTCCGCTACGATATTTTAAAGGTGTTACAGTGGAGACCCTAATCACCTTCGTAGTATGTGCCCGACATTAGGTAGGACATGGGAACCAGTGCAGAACAACCAAAATCAGAATTTAGCAATTGGTGGAAATAATGCAAACCGTAGAAATAATGGAAATCCAACTCGTGGTCTGGTATTTGTGATGAATGCTGAAGAGGGGCGCCAGGACCTGAACATCATGACGGGTACGTTCTTTCTAAACGACCACTATGCTAGTGTGCTATTTGATTCTGGTGCCGATTATAGTTTTATCTCCACTAAATTCATGCCTGTGTTAGATATGGAACCTAGTAGTCTAGGCTTTAGTTACGAAATTGAAATAATGAGTGGTCAAAGGGTAGTAACCAATAAGATCATTCGCGGGTGCAAACTAGAATTAGAAGACCATATCTTTAGCATCGACCTAATACCATTCGAACATGAAAGGTTCGACGTGATTGTGGGTATGGACTGGTTGTCTAAGTATAAGGCTGAAATAGTGTGCCATGAGAAGATGGTCCGAATACCACTACCAAATGGTGAGTTGCTTAAGGTCTATGGAGAGAGACTTGAAGAAAAAGTGAAGCACCTCACGAGCATGAAAGTAGACAAGCAGAAACTAGGAGATATCCCAGTCGTTCGAAATTTCCCAGAAGTGTTTCCCGACGACTTATCCAGATTACCCCCTACACGAGAAGTGGAATTTCGCATAGACCTAATTCCTGGAACAATGCCGGTTGAAAAGTCTCCTTACCGCTTGGCACCTACGAAAATGGAGGAATTGTATAATCAACTCAAGGAACTCCAAGACAAAGGTTTTATCCGACCTAGTTCTTCGCCATGGGGAGAACCGGTATTGTTCGTCAAGAAGAAGGATGATTCATTTAGCTGTGCATCGACTACCGAGGATTGAATAAACTAATCATAAGAACCGTTACCCTGTCCCGAGAATCGATGACTTATTCGACCAACTGCAAGGTTCACGATACTTCTCCAAGATAGATCTGCATTCTGGCTACCATCAGTTACGAGTACACGAAGATGACATTCTAAAAACCATGTTCAAAACTCGATACGGTCATTACGAGTTCACGGTTATGCCTTTTGGACTAAACAATGCGCCTGCAGTCTTCATGGACTTGATGAAACGAGTATGCAGGCCATACTTAGATAAATTTGTTATAATATTTATTGATGAATTCTTGATCTATTCCAGGATCAAAGAGGAACATGAAACACATCTGAAGTTAATCCTAGAACTACTCAAGGAGGAGAAGCACAGGAGAGTGCCTTTCAGACGTTGGTTAACAAATATGGTATTCATGTGGATCCTAGTTACAAGAAGTCCAATTCCTTGGACACGTGGTTAACAAAGATGGTATTCATATAGATCCTAGCAAGATTGAAGCAGTGAAAAATTGGGAAGCCCCTAAGTCCCCGACAGAAGTCCGATCAATTTTAGGACTGGCAGGCTACTACTGATGATTCATCGCAAATGATATGTGTCTAAATACACATATATTTACCTTGTTTAAACCCACATAAACAGCCAAAAACACTTTGAAATGTCACATAATACTATAAATATCATTGGAATGTGTTTTTATATGATTCAGATGTAAAATGATTGAAAACAGGTGAAAAACGAGCAAAGTTTACCTAATTGTCATTTTCAGTCCCTGAAGTTTCATAAATTGGCAGAATTAGTCCCTGAAGGTTTATTTTGAAAGAAAAAGTCAACAAAGGTCCTTGGAGTTCACAAGTTGTCACAATTGGTCCTTGGGAGAAAAGATTGAAGAAATTACAAGATTGGTCCCTCAAGTTTGACAAATGGCAAAAATAGTCCCTGGGCATTCAAAAATGGAAAATTACATCTATGGCCCTTGTACTATTCACAATTTACAAATTATACCCCTTGGATAACCTTTGGAAAGTTGACAACTCACACCCTTCAACAATTCGGAAATTACAAAATTGGTCCTTATGGTTATATATACAAACCGGACCCCCTTTATTATAAATAACCCAAGACCCTTTTATTATTAAAACCCAAATCCAAACCCAGTCCAATAAACCACCAGGCCCAACTTCCTTTATATAATAAACCCGGCCCACTCACCCTAACTAAATATCAGGGTCAAACCAAAGTTTGACCCGTCTTGTTCCCCAACTTGCCGCCAATACCACCCCCACCTCACCTCTGCAATACCACCATCAACCCATAACCCATCACCTCAACCCTTCCACCTATCTTACTACTCCCTAACAATCCAAATGCAATTAATGATTTACCACACATCATCAGTTATCAAGTGGTTTTACCCACTAACACTTTTCCCTCCAAAACAAGAACCAACGATTCAGATTGCTTTGAATTAATCCAATGGGTGGGAATTGATGAGAAGTCGACAAGGAAATTTTTGGGATGTATAAAAAGAAAGGAAGAAGCCAAGAATAAAGTTGTCACAGTCTTAGACCATTCGTAGTGTAAAATGTTGTTTAATTTCTGTTGTTTTAAATTATTGTAATTCACATTCAGTCTTCAATACAAGTTACTTTCAATCTGTTATCATCAATGTTTGTGTAATTTAAGTTAGTTCAAGCTAATTCCATGTTTTCAAGTTTCTGACGTTACTGAGAATTCGAATTAAGTTAGTTATCAATGAAACAAGCTCCTTTTCTTTTTCAATAAGCTTACATAAGCTTATTTAAGCTTTTGATAAGTTAGTAATCCATTAAATCTGTCTCAATTACAAGAACTCCAAAAAGTCAAATGAAGTCAACATAAGCTCATAATAAGCTGTTCTGGGGGTAGAAGCTAATCTGGATGGCTTTTCTGGTTTCTAGCTTGTTGACAACAAGCTAGGAGTGGTTTCTGGTCCTTGTTTATCTTTCCATAAGCTAATCAGTTGTAAGCTTTTTGAATTCTTTGCTTAAAATCCAATTTACTGTGCAACTGCTTATTTATAACTTAATTTCATAAATTCCTGCTTATTACTAGTTATTATTTATATTTCATCAATTAAATCAGTTTTAATTAGCTCAGTTCTTTATTTTCCTTTAAAACAGTTAAAAAACTTAAAAAAGACCAAAAATAGCAACAGCTTATTTATAAGCTGTGATCCAGTTTTTATTACTTCTTAGCACTTAAATAAGTTAAGTAAAGTTAGTTTAATAGAAATCATAGCTTAAATTAGCCATATTCAGTTAATATAACCAAGACAGTCCCTTAAAGGGCTGTTTGGCAAAGAACTGTCAACAGGTCAAACAAGCTCATTACTGTACATTGACCATTTCCTCAACTTTGGTCCTGCTTATTTTGATCATATTAAGTAGTTTTGAAGATCAGATTAGCTTATTAGATAGAAAACATAGATATCTAAGGGCTGTGGTATTTTCAGCCCTTAAATCAGTTTAAATAAGCCAAAATCAGCCACAAGCTGATTTGGCTCTTTTTCTTTTCATTTCAAAGTTCATTACAGTCCATTTAATGAGTTCTCAAAGGCTCAGACCTTGGTTCTTTATGGACACAAGTCTGCACAGAACTGATCCAACTAGCAGCCTGTATAGCTCATAAGCTGCTGAACTAGAGCTTAATTAGGCTTCAATTGAGGTGTTTGTGATGGGGCTTTTTAGTTTTTAAGATAGCTCATAGTACTAGCTCACTTTTGCCCCCATAATATTCAACTTATCAGCTTAATTTAACTGCTTAATTTACCCTGCAAATTGGCATTTTTATGAGTTTTCTGTTTAAGATTTGCATCTGCAAATCTTCTTATCAGCTTAATTTCTTATGCTTATTTGTATTTTTCTAGTTGTTTTAAGCTTATATAAGTATATTAAACTTGTTCTGAGCATTTGGTAAACTTTTGTGCTTTTTAGATTATTTTTGGCTTATTTGCCAAACTGCTTATCTGCCCATCTGCTTATTTGGGTTTAGCAAACTTTTGATTTTAATTTTCCTATATTAAGAATATTATTTTAGACTTATCCTGAATTTTTGAGATTTTTCCTAAGTCATTTAATATTTTTAATCTTTTTAATTAGTTTAAAATAGTAATTAAATCATAATAAATAGAATAATAATCAGAAAAATATAATTTTAATTTTAGTAATTTTCTTTTATTAAATAGAATCCAAGAAAAATATAATCATATTTTTAGACCTTAAGAAAAACAAAATAGAAAATAAGTGATAGCTTCTATTTAATAGAAATTATCTTTTTAAATTCTTAATTAAGTAATTTTCATTTTTATAATTTTCTTAGCTTCTTTTCATCTTATAATATTTTTAGAAAAAGTTTTAGATTTTTCTTTGTTTATTTAGTATTTATTATAAATTAAATTAGTTTTAAAAAATTATTAAATAATAAATAATTAATAATAATTAGATAAAAAGTGTTAAAAATATAATTTAAGTTTTAAAATTAGTTTTAAGTAATTTTACACTTTTAGGTTTTAATTTCATATATTTTAGTTTTTGTCCCATTTTAGATTCTCCGTTACGCATTTTCAGTTTAATTTAATCGCGTTTAATTTTCTTTTATATATTTGTTTGTTTCTCATTTTGTTAATTTGATATAAAAAGCAAAATCTCATATCTGAATCATCAGTCACTCTAATCCTAACTTTTCACAGTTTGCCCATTCACACCTCGTTGGGAAACGATCCGGGGAAACACTTACCTGGCTTCACACTACACACTAACGTGAGTTTTTGCAAGTATCCTTTTTCACAAAGGGGTGATTTGTATTTATTCACGTGTATCCGTTGTCTGCATTTATTTATAAGTGTATTCGGCACGGATCAAATTTTGGCGCCGCTGCCGGGGAGGTGTGTTGCGACAATTGTGTAAGTTTTAGCGATTAGTGATCTAAGATCCTTCTTCCAGAAGTTCCTATTTCCCATAAAAAATATAAAAATAAAAAAAATATTTTTCTTTTCTTTTCTATATATAATATCATATAAAAATTAAAAACCCAAAAACATTTTCCGTTTTCTTTAATAATAATAAACAATAAAATTTACCATCGAGAACCAAGACAGAGTACTACCTAACTGGGGGTACGACCATAATAAGTTCCCAAACCTAAGATTAAAACTTGCCTTTGTGTCACTTGCGAATTCGGCTCACCTTTGATTGATAAACAAACTATAACGGAGGTTTAAGGATAGTTTGACATTAAATTGTCGAACTGAAAGAAGCGGGTTTTTAAGGAGCATTAATTGCCCACCTTTGCTTCTCCGCCACTCTGTGCGTTTTTCAGTCAGAGAGCTACCGTACGCTGGTTGATTTAAGGTTTAAGTTCCTTTTGTTTTGCTTTGATCTTGTTTTGATTAGAAAAACCAAAAAACCCAAAAATATTCATCTTTTCCCTCTCGCCCTTTTTGATTCTTTATCCCTTTACCCTCTATCCATTTGATTCTAAACTTCTTATACCTTTCTTCTATGGCGTCTCTCGGGTACAAATGTTTGAATTGCAAAAGCCCGTTGATTGACAGCCTTCGTTGTTCAAAGTGTGCGTGTGAGCTGTGTGGAGAGCATGCACCAAAGGAGTGTGGATCTTGTTATTGGTGTATAGAAGCCCTCCAAAGAGTGCTTAATTCCATCAATGATTCTCAAAGTCCTTCCGACTACCCTTCACAGCCCGAGATACGTGCTATTAATGACAAACCATCAAGAATTAATCCAGACCTTTCATAATTTACGGTTAAAAGTTTGTCAAGAGAACGTACCGAGTTTAGAACGGTGACTAAAAAGGACGACTTGCCTAATCTTCACGTTTATCAAGAACAAGAACCAGAGGCCATAACGGAAGTGGTGGAAATTCCTAGCTCTCAGAGCACACCACTTGTCCCATCTCCGGATTTTATTCCTTGTGTCGATTGTGGTGAGCCGCTTTTCGGTTTGCCATGTCATTGGTGTACATGCGAACAATGTGGTAATGATATTCGAGACAGAAGTTGTTTGTTTTGCGGTTCAAGGAATTCAATTACTTATGATCCAAATTCTTTCAATGAACCGCAAAATTTCTCCGACTACTCTCCACTGCCCCAAATGTCTTCATCTTACAACTATGGTTGTGAACAGTGTGGGGGACCTCCTAATGGTGGAAATTGCCATGGTTGTAGCATTGTGAATCCGGGAAATGGGTTTGTGTATGACCAATATCCTTATGATTCGCCGAATCAGTCACAGTAAATGTATTGTTGTGAGTACTGTGGTGGTCCACATTATGAATCCGATTGTCAAACGAGGACCCCGCTTGTCTATGAGCATGGCCCTTGTAACAATTATGATCATTCTTATCACGACCAGCCTCCACAGCATCAAACGATTCAAACTCAGCCTCAGCTACCTCTTGAAGGATCTTACGAAGATGTATTCCAAAAACATAAAAATTTTGTGGATACACTTAATGATTCGGCTGTTAGGCATACCCAAAATGATCGTCATGGTGAATCTATGGAAGAGATACTTGCCATAGAATGAGCTGCACACAATCTTTTATTATTTAAATAGGCGTGCATGCTCGATGACGAAGATAAAGACGACGAGGAGAGTACTATTCCTGTTAGTGATATCATTTCTCAACTCCCTCAGTCTATTGCAATCACATCATTCTTTCCGACTGTGAACTCCGAGGACTCTCGTATTATGGGGGATGAGCCTCTTAGCACTGTTCCTGAAATGGAATCGGAAGAATTCATAAAGTCTAGTGCTGAGAACCTTATCCCAATCCCAAGTGAGTCTGAGGATATGTCCGACAGTGAAAGTGATGGTTCTTTTTGTAGTGATCATCCTTTTGATACTACTGATGATTCTTCCGGGACATTTTCTAACCCTCTTTTCAATGATTCTTTCGGGATTTTCTCTAATCCCCTTTTCAAATCAAATGATGATTTTTCCTCTAGGGATGATGAATCACTTTCTGATGAGGAAGTTCAAAATGAAAGTCTCAAAGTCCATTCAAATTCTCTTTTTGAATTTGATGATGAGTGCTTTTCTATCAAAATAAATCCTCTCTTTGATGAAGAGTTAGAAAACGATGAGGTCAAGGACTCTATTATTCATAAACTTGATGATGTGACCTCAACTCTTAATCCTGATCTTTCTCCGACATATGTGCCAATTCCTTCTGAGGATCGCCATTATATTGACTTCACATATGTCGTTCGAGTTTTTCTACCTTTCTGTCCTTATAAGGTAGCTTGTCCTTTCCCTCACTCGTTTGGGAATGAGAACAAAGTCTTTGACCCAAGCATTTTCATTTATCATTTGTGAGTCGGGTCTGTGTATATCTCATCGGAGTGGAACTTTCAAGTACTTCAGTGTTTATCCAAACATCTTGAACGAAAGTCCGATGGGGATTTTTTGTTCCACATGCTTCCCCAAGAACCAATAAATTCGGGGTCGAGTCAAGCTAGCGACTCGGTTAATAAAAACAGTAGTAAGACATGGGTTTTCACCCATGTCTCACCTAAGTGTGGGGGAGATGCCCCACATGTTGTATATAAGTTTTGTTAAAAAAAAAAAAAAAAAAAAAAAAAGAAAAGAATAAGCTATTAGTATTTCCTTTTCACGTTCTCAGTGTTGGTTTAACAACCGGTACTTTGAATATTGAGGGAAATATTCAGTTCTAAGTGTGGGGGGGAATTCTAGCGAATTTGATCAAATGTACCATCTAGTACCCCCATTTTTGCCAAAATTTTAAATTTTTTTCTCACTTAGAACGCAATAAATGGTTATCAGTCCGCCATGTCTAACCCACATAAGGATTGGCTAATCCAGGAGCAAACGGCTCTTGGTAAAGATATATCAAATCCGTTTATGGCTTGCAATTTGCCAAAAATTGTATGGTTTTCAACTCACCATATCTTTATAAGTGAAGAGTTGGCTAGCCCGCAAGGTTATGGCTTGTGGTAAAGGCAGTGAAAAACCATGATTGGTAATCAGCTCACCAAAGATAATAACTGTATTTTATCTAAGATTTGGCTAGTCCAGAAGCAAACGGCTTCTGGTAAAGACAAATCAAATCCGTTGACAGCTGATGATTTGCTCAAAATCATTTGGTTATCAGTGTACCAAAGTATCACATACTAAAACATTGGCTACTCCAGAAGTAATGGCTTTAGGTAAAGAGATAAAATCCATTAAAATTTTCATAAAAGATTGCTAGGGACTAGCAATAGTTTAGTGTGGGGGATTTGATATGTGTCTAAATACACATATATTTACATTGTTTAAACCCACATAAACAGCCAAAAACACTTTGAAATGTCACATAATACTATAAATATCATTGGGATGTGTTTTTATATGATTCAGATGTAAAATGATTGAAAACAGGTGAAAAACGAGCAAAGTTCACATAATTGTCATTTTCAGTCCCTGAAGTTTCATAAATTGGCAGAATTAGTCCCTGAAGGTTTATTTTGAAAGTAAAAAGTCAACAAAGGTCCTTGGAGTTCACAAGTTGTCACAATTGGTCCTTGGGAGAAAAGATTGAAGAAGTTACAAGATTGGTTCCTCAAGTTTGACAAATGGCAAAAATAGTCCCTGGGCATTCAAAAATGGAAAATTACATCTATGGCCCTTGTACTATTCACAATTTACAAATTATACCCCTTGGATAACCTTTGGAAAGTTGACAACTCACACCCTTCAACAATTCAGAAATTACAAAATTGGTCCTTATGGTTATATATACAAACCGGACCCCCTTTATTATAAATAACCCAACACCCTTTTATTATTAAAACCCAAATCCAAACCCAGTCCAATAAACCACCAGGCCCAACTTCCTTTATATAATAAACCCGGCCCACTCACCCTAACTAAATATCAGGGTCAAACCAAAGTTTGACCCGTCTTCTTCCCCAACTTGCCACGAATACCACCCCCACCTCGCCTCTGTAATACCACCATCAACCCATAACCCATCACCTCAACCCTTCCACCTATCTTACTACTCCCTAACAATCCAAATGCAATTAATGATTTCCCACACCTCATCAGTTATCAAGTGTTTTTACCCACTAACACTTTTCCCGCCAAAACAAGAACCAACGATTCAGATTGCTTTGAATTAATCCAATGGGTGGGAATTGATGAGAAGTCGACAAGGAAACTTTTGGGATGTATAAAAAGAAAGGAAGAAGCCAAGAATAAAGTTGTCACAGTCTTAGACCATTCGTAGTGTAAAATGTTGTTTAATTTCTGTTGTTTTAAATTATTGTAATTCACATTTCAGTCTTCAATACAAGTTACTTTCAATCTGTTATCATCAATGTTTGTGTAATTTAAGTTAGTTCAAGCTAATTCCATGTTTTCAAGTTTCTGAGGTTACTGAGAATTCGAATTAAGTTAGTTATCAATGAAACAAGCTCCTTTTCTGTTACAATAAGCTTACATGAGCTTATTTAAGCTTTTGATAAGTTAGTAATCCATTAAATCAGTCTCAATTACAAGAAATCCAAAAAGTCAAATGAAGTCAACATAAGCTCATAATAAGCTGTTCTGGGGGTAGAAGCTAATCTGGATGGCTTTTCTAGTTTCTAGCTTGTTGACAACAAGCTAGGAGTGGTTTCTGGTCCTTGTTCATCTTTCCATAAGCTAATCAGTTGTAAGCTTTTTGAATTCTTTGCTTAAAATCCAATTTACTGTGCAACTGCTTATTTATAACTTAATTTCATAAATTCCTGCTTATTACTAGTTATTATTTATGTTTCATCAATTAAATCAGTTTTAATTAGCTCAGTTCTTTATTTTCCTTTAAAATAGTTAAAAAACTTAAAAAAGACCCAGAATAGCAACAGCTTATTTATAAGCTGTGATCTAGTTTTTATTACTTCTTAGCACTTAAATAAGTTAAGTAAAGTTAGTTTAATAGAAATCATAGCTTAAATTAGCCATATTCAGTTAATATAACCAAGACAGTCCCTTAAAGGGCTGTTTGGCAAAGAACTGTCAACAGGTCAAACAAGCTCATTACTGTACATTGACCATTTCCTCAACTTTGGTCCTGCTTATTTTGACCATATTAAGTAGTTTTGAAGATCAGATTAGCTTATTAGATAGAAAACATAGATATCTAAGGGTTGTGGTATTTTCAGCCCTTAAATCAGTTTAAATAAGCCAAAATCAGCCACAAGCTGATTTGGCTCTCTTTCTTTTCATTTCTAAGTTCATTACAGTCCATTTAGTGAGTTCTCAAAGGCTCAGACCTTGGTGCTTTATGCACACAAGTCTGCACAGAACTGATCCAACTAGCAGCCTGCATAGCTCATAAGCTGCTGAACTAGAGCTTAATTAGGCTTCAATTGAGGTGTTTGTGATGGGGCTTTTTAGTTTTTAAGATAGCTCATAGTACTAGCTCACTTTTGCCCCCATAATATTCAACTTATCAGCTTAATTTAACTGCATAATTTACCCTGCAAATTGGCATTTTTATGAGTTTTCTGTTTAAGATTTGCATCTGCCAATCTTCTTATCAGCTTAATTTCTTGTGCTTATTTGTATTTTTCTAGTTGTTTTAAGCTTATATAAGTATATTAAACTTGTTCTGAGCATTTGGTAAACTTTTGTGCTTTTTAGCTTATTTTTGGCTTATTTTCCAAACTGCTTATCTGCCCATCTGCTTATTTGGGTTTAGCAAACTTTTGATTTTAATTTTCCTATATTAAGAATATTATTTTAGACTTATCCTGAATTTTTGAGATTTTTCCTAAGTCATTTAATATTTTTAATCTTTTTAATTAGTTTAAAATAGTAATTAAATCATAATAAATAGAATAATAATCAGAAAAATATAATTTTAATTTACATAATTTTCTTTTATTAAATAGAATCCAGGAAAAATATAATCATATTTTTAGACCTTAAGAAAAACAAAATAGAAAATAAGTGATAGCTTCTATTTTATAGAATTTTTCTTTTTAAATTTTTAATTAAGTAATTTTAATTTTTATAATTTTCTTAGCTTCTTTTCATCTTATAATATTTTTAGAAAAAGTTTTAGATTTTTCTTTGTTTATTTAGTATTTATTATAAATTAAATTAGTTTTAAATAATTATTAAATAATAAATAATTAATAATAATTAGATAAAAAGTGTTAAAAATATAATTTAAGTTTTAAAATTAGTTTTAAGTAATTTTACACTTTTAGGTTTTAATTTCATATATTTCAGGTTTTGTCCCATTTTAGATTCTCCGTTACGCATTTTCAGTTTAATTTAATCGCGTTTAATTTTCTTTTATATATTTGTTTGTTTCTCATTTTATTAATTAGATATAAAAAGCAAAATCTCATATCTGAATCATCAGTCACTCTAATCCTAACTTTTCACAGTTTGCCCATTCACACCTCGTTGGGAAACGATCTGGTTAAACACTTACTTGGCTTCACACTACACACGAACGTGAGTTTTTGCAAGTATCCTTTTTCACAAAGGGGTGATTTGTATTTATTCACGTGTATCCACTGTCTGCATTTATTTATAAGTGTATTCGGCACGGATCAGCGAACATCTCCAAGATTGCCAAACTACTTACCACACTGACTCAAAAAAATAAGAAATACGATTGGGGCGAAAAACAGGAGAGTGCCTTTAGGTCGTTGAAAGATAACCTGTGTAATGCACCAATCCTAGCCCTCCTCGATGGACCTGAAGATTTCGTAGTATACTGTGACACGTCATGTCAAGGCCTTGGGTGCGTGTTAATGCAAAGAGGTAAGGTGATTGCCTATGCCTCTCGACAACTGAAGGTTCATGAGAAGAACTATACCACCCATGATCTGGAGTTGGGCGCTATAGTATTCGCTCTCAAGATATGGAGACATTACTTGTATAGGACGAAAAGTATTATCTATACTGATCACAAGAGTCTCAAACATATCTTCGATAAAAAAGAGTTGAATATGTGCCAGAGGAGATGGATTGAGATCTTTAGCAATTATGACTGCGAGATTTGCTACCACCTAGGTATGGCAAACGTAGTAGTTGATGCTTTGGGTAGGAAGGAAAGACTCCAGCCTAGGAAAGTAAAAGGCATGAGTATAACCATACAGTCGGATATCAAGGATAAGATACTAGTGGCTCAGAGGGAGGCATCTATGAATATGGATGCACCCACAGAGAAGATGCGAGGCTTAGATAAGCAATTGGAGAAAAAGGATGATATTGGAATGTACTTTATAGACCGAATTTGGATACCGTTAAATGGTGATGTGAGAAACCTAATCATGAACGAATCACATACGACGAGGTACTCCGTTCATCCAGGAGCAGATAAGATGTACTACAACCTTAGAGAGTTGTATTCGTGGCCTGGGATGAAGAAAGACATAGTTGTCTACGTTAGCAAGTATCTGACTTGCTCTAAATTGAAGACTGAACATCAGAGACCATCTGGTTTGTTACAGCAACCTGAGATTCCCGAGTGGAAGTGGGAAAGGATAACCATGGATTTGATTACAAAGTTACCTAGGACTAGTAGTGGACACGATACGATCTGGGTTATCGTAGATAGGTTGACAAAGTCTACACATTTCTTACCAATCTGAGAAAATTATACGATGGACAAATTGGCTAGACTTTACATCAAGGAGATAGTGGCGAGACATGGTGTGCCTATATCGATCATATCTGATCGTGACAGCCGTTTCACGTCAAACTTTTGGTGATTATTGCAAAGGTCATTGGGAACATACTTAGATATGAGTACGACTTATCACCCACAGACCAATGGTCAAAGCAAGCGTGCCATACAGACCTTGGAGGACATGCTCAGGGAGTGTGCCATAGACTTCGATGGTAATTGGGATACCCATCTTCCCTTAGCCGAGTTCTCCTATAACAACAGCTACCATACCAGCATAGATATGGCACCATTCAAAGCACTTTATGGAAGAAAGTGTTGTTCACCTATTGGTTGGGCGGAAGCTGGAGAGAGTCAAATGATAGGACCTGAGATAGTGTTAGAAACCACTGAGAAGATCATTCAAATCTAGGATAGACTCAAGGCTGCTCGAGACCGTCAGAAGAGCTATGTTGACAAAAGACGGAGACCCCTAGAATTCAGTGTTGGTGATCATGTACTACTGATGCGTGGTTTTGCGACCTTACAACAGGTTTTACCTCTCGAGGGATCTCAAGAGGCTTGCAATCCCCACCAGGCAGTGTACCTGACCGATGTAGTATAGTGTAGTGGCAAGTACCGGGGGATTGATCGTTCTCTAAGGGAATAGTGTCGTTAGGATTGAAAAACTACTCTAGTAGGTCTAAGGGTGAGGGAAGATTCTTTTTTGTATTTTTATATTTTTTTATGAAAGCAAGTAAAATCTCGGGTTTGAAGGAGTGGGCGGAATTAGTTGCTAGTCAACTAACCCAAATAACTACAAATGCAAATAAAATAAAATAACTGAAAATAAAAAGGTTGTGGAACTTATATGGAGAGAAATGTGTTTACTTAGATTTCCTTACTCCCTAACTATTTTTTACCGGTTGATTAGTGTGTATTAATTGCGTGGATGACGGGTGTATTCCTTAATACCAATCGTGGGGTGGCGTACGTACTTCCCCAACTCTACAAGCTCCTACTTCACTCCTATGTCGAGCCGGCTAAGAAGCTCCTAACATGGGATCACTAGAATTCGCTCATGCATTAAATACAACCATAATAACCTTAGTACGCATTGGTTCATGTTTCTTAAGACGTTCAAGCAAGTTACCGTATAGGAGGTTAGCCAGTTTTCTTAAGCCTAACATCGATAAACAATCATCCAATACAATTAATAACACACCAATAACTAATAATCAATAGTTAGGTTTCATTAGATCTAAGCAAACACAAGATAAATCTAGCCTAGCATGTTAAATAAAAGACAAGAACAAGATATAATCAAACAACACATAGACATATTGAATGATTAATTGATTGCTTATCTTCAATTGAACATGGGAGATCCAAGGGTATAAAACCCTTAAAAATGGCAGAAAAATCGTCTTAGGGTTTCTCCTCACAAAGTTGCACACAATGAATAAAAATTGCAAAACTATATATAGAATTTAGGGGCTGACGGCGTCACGTTGTAGGAGGTGACGTCGTCACCTCGCCGCGGTTAGAGTTTCTTGATGGCCTTCTTGACGCCGTCCTTCTTTAATCCTCCAAAATCCGTTCTGGCCTATCAGGAGCTGACGCCGTCAAGGTTAAGGGTGACGCCGTCACTCTTTAATCCTGATGGCCATCTCTCTTTGTCTTAGCACGAGACGGCCTTGATCACCTTAAAGGGTGACGCCGTCAGACTTCCTTTGTAAAACTTTCTGGCGCGTCACGTGTATTTGTCATATCCACCTCTTTTGCCAAGCCGTGATGCCGTCAGGAGCAATCCTTGACGCCGTCACGTGTACTTTTCCAGCAGCTTTGGCATTTTGTCGAATTCTTCACTTTTATGCTCCAAAAACGTCCAAAATGCTTCCTTTTTCATATTTCTTCTCCAAAGTACCTAAAATGACAAAAGGAACAATTAGGGCAATATTTGATCAAATAAATACGATTTAGGGCTTAAATGACCCCCTAAAAGCGGTACACTTTTCGCCTCATCAAATACCCTTACACTTGAGATTTGCTTGTCCTCAAGCAAATGCGCTTTTATTCTAATTAAAATACAAGTTAGGGGTCATTTAACGCTAATATAAAAGTAATTACAAAAAATAGTCGTTCCACTTTAATCATAATAAGCACGGAGATTACAAACTAGCACCTCACAAGTAGTGTTTAGATACTCACATCTCTCAGGTGTCATAAAAGTATATCTCATAAATGAAAATGAATAATATCTCTCACTACCTGTCATAGCAAATAGATTACCATAGGCTTGGGAAAGGATCAAAAACCTCCTCCACTAGGCGTAAGCACCTAAGATAAACTATCAAAGAGGGCTTTTAAACGGGTTATAATGTTAGGTGTAGGGATATGATAAACACGGTTTTGTTGGATAAAGGATATTTTATTGGTGGCGAGTTAAAGATCTTGATTAATTACATGTACAATATGGCGTTGCTAAGCCAACACTAGACTCGACTTAAGCTAAAAATAAAATTACAAAAACAAAATAAAATAAACATAAAATGAAACGGGATGGTAGTCCGTATGTTTTTCTACTTTTCTTTTTCTTATTTTTTTTTGTATTTTTCTTGATTTTTTTTTTTTTTTTCACATACACTCTTGCCCTACCATCCAAAATAATACATCATAGGGGCCTCGGTTCTCCCCTTACACTTGAACTTTTACATAACTTTACAATTACTATTCTATCGACTCGAATTAAGATAATCGAAACACTTGGAGTACTTTTAAAATATTTAGCACATATGGGGGTAATAATGTTGTTCTTCCCCATTACTCCATTACACTAGTACTTTACCCATGAGTCCCAATCGTCCCAAAACAATATGTACAAGGATATGACTCGACTTAGCAACCATGTAATCAATTAGATAATTAACTTGGGGTTTAAACAAATGTTGTCACAATAATGCACTAAAAATGAGTGCACACAAGGTAGGCTAAGGCGATTTGGGTGTACATTTAAGTGGGGTGTAAACAAATTCTTCCTTTAAGTAAAATGCTTAAAGTTAGAAACGAAAAGATAGGCTCTGAGGGGTGTACTAGGGGTATCGTGTATTAAAAATGAGTACAACGCAAAGGGTGTGGGAGAATTACTTGACCAATGTAGCCAATGTAATTATAACAAAAATACAGGTGTAAAACAATGGGTTAATCCTAATGCCTCTTTTCATGTAGTAAATCTAACTACACGAAGGTAGTCTCACTTGTGGCCTCGGAATGGTCCTAACGCAAGTTCTAGAATCTAAGTGCTACCGGTACACACATCATAGCATAAATGCTTTTCCTACCAATTCTAGGGGCGAACCTCACATATTTGGGGGTGGAAATTTTTTTTAGTGGTACGGTTTTATGCTAGTCATATAACTCCTATCCATGAGACGCTCATTAAGACCAAAGTTTCACTCCTATATGTTGTAAAAAATTTTAAATTTGGCACTAAAATTGCCTTAACAGGTATTTATCTCAGTTTTATTACACATCTACAATTAAACAAACAAAAATCAAGTGCAATTGTATTCTCTAAGGTATCATCATTTACCCTCCCCTTACACTTAAGCTGAACATTGTCCCCAATGTTCATTCAAAGGATGTAAAAGTAAATAAGGTAAAAGAATGAAAACAAATACTCCCCTGATTCGTTCGATGTGAATAATCCGGTAACATGGTTAAATCCTCCTCCAAGAAAATGAACGTTGAAAGCTTCCCTTCTGAAATATAAATCATCTTCTTGTCCAATATAACCTGTTAAACCTGAGAAAACGAAAACAAAAAACCCAAAGCATCAACCTGAACAAAGAAAACTCACAACTAGATGTAATTCCAGACTTAGAAATAAAAACAAAACGATTAAAGATATAATGCTTGTAGAATGAATATTTGCAGATTTCCTGGAGTTTATAAGTTAGAGATTTAATAAAACATTTTATGATTCCTGAAGAAAAACAAAACTTTCAAAAAAAAAAAATAAAAAATTCCAGAAAACTGTTCCTGACACCGTCAGACTGGGGTCTAACGTCGTCAGAAGTGATCTGACAGATTTTTCATGTTAAGTTTCCGGAAAATTTCTGAAAAAACTCAATCCTTATTTCCTGGAAATCCTGCAAAATATCATTATGACTCGATACAAGCATTTGACTCAAACAATTACTAATATGTATGTTAATTTAATATTGTTATGATTCATGTCCATCTATTCTAATAAACCGATTTGGATTACCCTTACACTTATCTTTTGAAAAATACCTTTATATGTAGTTAATACGAAGTTAAAAACAAGATAAAGCATTTTCACAATTTAGTTTCGAACATGAATCAATAATAATAAAAATTAAACATACATACGGAAGCAAATAAAACTAAACAAACAAATAAATAAACACACAAAGCAAATAAAGCTTGGGTTGCCTCCCAAGAAGCGCTTGTTTTTGTTCGAGTCACGAGCCTGACTCTACCCTTATTTAACGGATAAAGGAGAGGTTTTCCCTACACTTAGGATTAAGTGCGGGTGATAGTAGCGATACACACCATCTTGGTGGAAGTATGCCGCGTGAGGAAAGAGTGGTGGATGAATTATATACTCAAAGGGGTGTGCTCCTTTCATCATAACCTTACCTAGTTCACTTTGGACAATGGGTGAATTAAAGTTTTCTCCTAAAAAGGGATCATCTTCTATCAACTTCGAGAGATTCCTAGTTGGGAATCCATCTTGACCTAATAAACCCGGTTTAAACCCATAATGTTTCTTGTGATCAATCATGAATGGGTGATATAAGTATGTAAGTTCATGGTTCACTCCTATATTAGCTTCCACTCCACATGGCCTAGAGTCTACTACCTTAATCTTAACATTACCCGGACTACATGGTTTGATGGGTGGATCGGGACCTTTTTCAATTCCTAAATTCACATCTAAGGATGGAAGATTAGGTAACGGTTTTGGCTGAGGCTCCGGTTCATCAAAACTAGGAACTTCCATATAACTAAAAGAAAGGTTATGACTACAAGTATTCAAACCTACATCCTCTAGTTGTGTTTGGTCCAAGGGTTCTACCTCTATTGGGGTTCCTATAGTCTCTTCTACTTCTTCTGGGTAAGTAACGGGTGGTGTGTGTGCCTCAAATGATGGTAGGACTTGTGGGGTACTTGGTGGGCTTATGTTACTTACCTCATCATTCCTTATGTCAAGATCACCTATATCCTCATCATGTGTTTTAGTAGGATCTAACCCTAACATTTTCCCAAGTATCTCAAGTGCTTCTCTAGGCATCTCAACTTCTACATCCGAATCATAAGGATCATCCTCAATATTCTGACTGCTATATTCAAATTGCCCAAAAGATTCATCATGTGTTTCTTGAGATTCATCGTCATCGATCATAAAACTTAGGTCTTTTTGATCAATGTGATCATGCTCGGCTAGATCCTCCATCACATCAAGATCACCTAAGTGTTCACCCTGTATTATGGTAGTGCCTAACCATGACATGCAGCTAGGTGGCTCAACTCTAACCGTCTCAGAATCTTGGTTTGACTCTAAGTCCATGTTCTTAGAAACTAGGTCTTTTCCCCGGGCTGCGGCGCCAAAAACTTGATGCGTGGTTTTGCGACCTTACAACGGGTTTTACCTCTCGAGGGATCTCAAGAGGCTTGCAATCCCCACCAGGCAGTGTACCTGACCGATGTAGTATAGTGTAGTGGCAAGTACCGGGGGATTGATCGTTCTCTAGGAGAATAGTGTCGTTAGGATTGAAAAACTACTCTAGTAGGTCTAAGGGTGAGGGAAGATTCTTTTTTGTATTTTTATATTTTTTTATGAAAGCAAGTAAAATCTCGGGTTTGAAGGAGTGGGCAGAATTAGTTGCTAGTCAACTAACCCAAATAACTACAAATGCAAATAAAATAAAATAACTGAAAATAAAAAGGTTGTGGAACTTATATGGAGAGAAATGTGTTTACTTAGATTTCCTTACTCCCTAACTATTTTTTACCGGATGATTAGTGTGTACTAATTGCGTGGATGACGGGTGTATTCCCTAATACCAATCGTGGGGTGGCGTACGTACTTCCCCAACTCTACAAGCTCCTACTTCACTCCTATTTCGAGCCGGCTAAGAAGCTCCTAACATGGGATCACTAGAATTCGCTCATGCGTTAAATACAACCATAATAACCTTAGTACGCATTGGTTCATGTTTCTTAAGACGTTCAAGCAAGTTACCGTATAGGAGGTTAGCCAGTTTTCTTAAGCCTAACATCGATAAACAATCATCCAATACAATTAGTAACACACCAACAACTAATAATCAATAGTTAGGTTTCATTAGATCTAAGAAAACACAAGATAAATCTAGCCTAGCATGTTAAATAAAAGACAAGAACAAGATATAATCAAACAACACATAGACATATTGAATGATTAATTGATTGCTTATCTTCAATTGAACATGGGAGATCCAAGGGTATAAAACCCTTAAAAATGGCAGAAAAATCATCTTAGGGTTTCTCCTCACAAAGTTGCACACAATGAATAAAAATTGCAAAACTATATATAGAATTTAGGGGCTGACGGCGTCACGTTGTAGGAGGTGACGCCGTCACCTCGCCGCAGTTAGGGTTTCTTGATGGCCTTCTTGACACCGTCCTTCTTTAATCCTCCAAAATCCGTTCTGGCCTATCAGGAGCTGACGCCGTGAAGGTTATGGGTGACGCCGTCACTCTTTAATTATGATGGCCATCTCTCTTTGTCTTAGCACGAGACGGCCTTGAACACCTTAAAGGGTGACGCCGTCAGACTTCCTTTGTAAAACTTTCTGGCGCGTCACGTGTAATTGTCATATCCACCTCTTTTGCCAAGCCGTGACGCCGTCAGGAGCAATCCTTGACGCCGTCACGTGTACTTTTCCAGCAGCTTTGGCATTTTGTCGAATTCTTCACTTTTATGCTCCAAAAACGTCCAAAATGCTTCCTTTTTCAGATTTCTTCTCCAAATTACCTAAAATGACAAAAGGAACGATTTAGGGCAATATTTGATCAAATAAATACGATTTAAGGCTTAAATGACCCCCTAAAAGCGGTACATTTTTTGCCTCATCAACTACTCAAGGTGTCACCTTGGAAAGGTGTTGTATGATTTGGAAGGAAAGGCAAGTTAGCGCCTAGATATGTTGGACCTTTGAGATCACTGAGAGAATCGGTCTGGTAGCTTACCGACTAAGACTACCTCAAGAGCTAAGTGGCGTTCCTGATACGTTTCACGTTTCAAACCATAAGAAGTGTCTTACTGATCAGAACTTACACATACCATTGGAAGAGATTCAGATAGATCCCAAGTTACACTTTGTAGAGAAACCTATTGAAATTTTAGAACGTGAGATTAAGAAGTTGAAGCGTAGCAAGATACCAATATTTAAAGTCGGTTGGGACTCAAAGCGTGGGTCCGTGTTTACTTGGGAGCGAGAGTGTCAGATGAGACTCAAGTACCCACATTTGTTTGACCATAGTATTAGCTGAATTTTGAGGACAAAATTTTATTAACGAAGGTAGACTATAACAACCGCGACTTTTCCAGGTGCTTACTCAATCTTAAGCTCGATATGATCTTTTTATTTAGTTTATATGTTCACTTTTATGTGTGTTTGTGAGCTAGACTACACAACGCAAGTCGGCACAAATAAACCTAATAACACGTAAAATATTGATTTTTAACGAGATAACATGAACCTAGACGTATTTATAGTCATTTTTAACAGAAAAACAACTTTAAAAATATTGGCGCAACTCAAAACGTCATACGAGCAATTTTGATACGCTAAACGAGCCCAGAACGTTTTTTCGAAAAGAATAATGAAATTTCGTGAATGGTCCTTGTGTTGATAACCGGCCGCGCCCCTAAATGTTTGGAACATGCACTACTTCGGTCCCTCATGGGGATATAACCTCACACACACACCCCTCCTCTCTCATTCTATCCTAACCCTAGCTATAAACACGCTCCCTCTTCTCTCTTGCATCGTCGCCACCTACTACATCACCACCACACACCACCACTTACTTCCACCCTCAAACAAACACACAACCATCATCACCATCATGTGTACACCCTTGTTTCGTGGTATAAGCGCCTCCAACCCCCACACCGCCACTCACATGCCGCCGCCACCGAAGGAGAACCGTACGTAATTGTAGATCCAAGTGTTTTGAAGGTAGGACACACTGTTTTACACGCATGTGTGACTCGGTGTGAGTTAGACTCGTAATTAACAAGTTGTTTTGTTTATTTTTGAGTCGGTTTGGGTATAAAACATGTGGGTTAACTATTTTTAATAACTAAAAACTTGTATTAAATGTGTTTGTTATCGTGGCTAAGGTTTTGTCGAGATTTTGTTTGGTTATTGAGTCGTGGTGATTGAGTACGAGTCGAGATAAGCTTGTTTGAGCTTATGTCGAGCTTATGGCTATAGTGGTTTGCTTATTATCATTTTTGGTTTATTTTGTTTAAGTGGTTATTAATTACCGAGGGCTTCGTAAACCCTCGAATGGTTTTGTTTGTTTGGAACTCGTGACAAAAATGTTAGCCGTGACCCTTTGTGGTCTCGGCAAAAGATTGTTAAGGTTGTTGGATTGATACCGTGGCATGGAAACTCTAGCCGTGACCCTTGTGGTCTCGGCCGTATATATTGGTTGTGGTTCGAATTGATTGTGACTTATGGGACTCAAGCCGTAGGAAATTAGATTTGGACAAGGTTAATTATTGTGACTTATTAATGTGGACTTGAAATGCTGATGATTATGGCTAAGGGTGTTAGCCGAGACCACGTGATCTCGGTGCAACCCCGACATGACCAAAACTTGATATATACTTGGACATATACTTGTGTAATAGAATGGTTGACTATTGGACCCGACGTGTAGTCGTGAGGATTGTGTAACACCCCGAAATCGGATCGGTGGAAGCATATGGGTTGTGGGGTGCTATTGAATAGTTATCATAACACAAGGTATAAAGAACAGTTTTACTTAAATCATTTTAGAAGAAATTTCATAATTGAAAACATTCAATTTACGTTACTTAAAAATAGTGCGGAAAATATAAGCCTATAAAAGGATTTAATGCGGTTCCAAATAGTTTTCTGAGTCTTCTATGACCATGCTATGCCCTTCACCAAGCTCCTCCAAAAGTAAGATATGCAGTAGAAAAGACCTGAGAAAAAACAGGCTAAAAGTAAACACAAAGGTTTAGTGAATTCATAGGTTTAAAGTAAAGTAGTTGATCACAAGAATCAGTTGAACACATTTCTCAATATTGGGCCACGTTGTTGCACCCATAACATAAACAGTGGGCAAGTTGTTAGCACCCATACCTCCAGACGTTACCACTGTACTAAGCTCATGACACACAAAGCGTTAACCAGCACCAGTAACCCTGGCGTAAGTCGACAGTAATCGTGGATTTCATAATATAATAGTTTCCCCCAAAGCTAGGTATCTTGCCAAATACCTAGGTAACTCAAATATAGGAAACCCGTGTTGCCTAGCCAGTAACAAGGATGGGATGGTCAAATCATATAGGCCTATAAACTATATTCGCGCTCACTCGCAAGTGATTAATGGTTCATGATCGAGGGACTTGCTTTTGGTAAGGGCGGTACTTAGTGCTTATCAGATGTTTCGAAAAGTGGCTACTGCTTCACTCACACTACTAGAAAAGTATAAATGGCTACTGCTTCACTCACAGTACCGAAAAGTATAAGTGTTGTTCCAGCTCAAATAAAGTTTCAGAAAGCAGAAAGCATAGTTTTCAGTTCAAAGTACAGTTTTCAAACAATTGTGATCATAGTCAAAACAGTAGCATGTATCTCACCCCAAGTAGCTTATAAAAGAGTTTAAGCAAGTAAAAAGTGGGGCTATGAACTCACCTGAGTATGTAAAAATGCAAGATATCACAAATATCACAACTGGCATCAAGTAGTAAAGGCACAATGATATCAAAAGTAGAGCACAACGGTACTGGATCGGCACAACCTAGTATACGAATAATATGTGTCAGCAATAACCTTAAAGGGATTTCTAAAACAATACTCGTATTTGAAATGAAAATGTTTTATTTCAATGGCGTTTGAATGAAATAACGTTTAAGACTCGTGTGGACACGAGATGTTAAAATAATACAGTCGGCAAACACAAACGGATACGAAGAAAGAATAACGAAGAGAAAAGAAGAACTAAGATTAAGAAAAGAACAATTAAGAAAGACAAGGCAGAAAACATCAATAGGTTGTTTCGGTGTTTTACACATTTCCACAAATAGTTGATGAAACATCGAAATTTTGGAAGAAATTATATAAGTTACGAAAAGGTTTTAAGATATTTGAGTAATCATAATTGAGTAATTTATAAAGGGTTTTGTCGAAAATTGGGAATGATGCGCCCGTTTATAAAGCATTTCAAGTCGTTACGACTCTTAAATACAAGTTTAATTGCCTCATTTTACAAGTTAAATATATATAATTGGACACTATCATTCGCGTATATATTAGTTTTTAAGTTTATCGACTATTTTGTGTATGTTCGGGTCTAAATATGTTAAGCTCTTATGAGTCTAACATACTCTTCCGTCTCATTTACCAAAATCGTCCATAAGCTCATTGGCTAATACCTGATGTGTTACGTGTGTGTACAAGTTTTAAATTTATAAGGGTCAAATTACCGAACCTAGAAATAACACATACGAGCAAGTGAAATCGTCCGTTATTGCAAGATTATGATGGTAAGTCGGGATCATTCGCAGGGATTTGTGAGTGAATCGAATTGTAAGCTAATAAAAGTAAATCTCTGAAACAAGCAATGATGATAAAATGATAATTCAGATGATTAAAACTACACTTGCTTAGACTAATATACTACTCTTGATAAGCATGATTGTGATAACTCTTGTAAACATGTTGGTTATGATAATTAGTTTGGTGAACTAATCTATTGTTTCTACAAGTTAAACCTTCGTCAAGATTTTAGTTCATGAAAACAAGCATTATGTTTAACCAATCAATTCAAGATCAATTCAAGGTTCATAAGTTTGGGGTAACAAACTTAAACACTAAAATAATCTCTTGTTTTATCGAATACGCTTAGAAATGGTCAATACAAAAGGTAACCGATTCATAGACAAATTGGTTACTGTTGATTATAAACTACTAATCTTTCGACCCTAGAAATAGCATACAATCAATCCAATTTGATAGACAAAAGCATTCATATTACAACAACAATTAACTTTCTTTGTTTAATCAAGAATAATGGGTAAAACCAATCATTCATAGACAAATGATTATAACTAATTGAATAACAATAAATCTTTTGACCTTTAGAATTATTAACAACTAGTCAAACTTGATTAAAAAATGTCACTACAAAACTTAATCACAATTGGATCTTAGAATCAACTTGAAATTGAATGAAAACATGTTATCACAATCATACGCAAATCAATAAGCAATACACATCATCTAAGCAAGTGCTCAAAGGCACTAGCCACTCATAGCAAACATGAACATAAACTCTAAACTTTGAACATTAGAAATCATGATTGAAAGTCTTACAATAATTGAAATAAGATTACAAATGATAAGGTAGCGATACCCAAATTATTGGTGTTGACTTCTTGATGTTTTGACCTCCAAATGTTGACTTCTTGAACCTCCAAAGTTTCCTGGACTTTAATGCTTCACTTGGCCTCCAAGCAGAGTGGAATGGCCTATTATCACTTGGGAAGGGCCTAGAATCGTTGGTACGAAAAAACAATACTTAATGATGAAGTTTGGGATTACAGATCACCTCCAACCGATCGGTATTGGCTCCAACCGATCTCTTGGTGTTTAGAAATGGGGTCCATCTGAATCGGTTGCGGGCTGCATCCGATCGGATGGAGTGCTGCTGTATACTCATTTTTGGACTTTTGGCATTTAGCTTGTTTCTTTCTTTTGGTTCTTGGTTCTTCATCCAAACTTGATCTTTTCTTTGTCTTGGAACTTGTCAATTTGAATACTTGGACCTTCATTCTTTGAAATGCCATTTTGGTGTGGACCTTGACACAAAAATCTTCGTACGATCATAAATATTTCCTTTTTCCTCATTCTTTCATCTTTTTATTCCTTTTTCCTGTACTTGGCTACATATACTTTGCAAACATACTTTGGTACGATTTAGTAACAAAAGCATATAAATATAACCAAATAACACATACAAAAGAACGAATAACGCTACTGAAAACATGCACAATTTGAGCGTTATCAAATTCCCCCACACTTAAACTTTGCTTGCCCTCAAGCAAATCTAGAAGTAAAAACAATTATCCACATGGTATACAAGTATGATTAGAAAAATGTGATGCAAACCTATCAAGTACGAGTACAAGTTAGATTCATCATTTTAAGCTTTTATGGTTGAAGCGTCGAGATGTTTGACAATAACCAAATGATTTTCTTGCTTGATGAACATTACTAAACACCTCACGAAAAAGGAACGAGATATAATTCACTCAAATCACTCATTTATATGGTTGGTGGAGTATATAAGAGAAATCACACTCATTGCTCAGTCATGATTTAAATATTACCATAGGCTTGTACAAGAAACAAAAATACACCGATATGGTGTGAGCACCAAGTATACATATCAAAGAGGTCTTTTATTCGGGCTTAAGGCTTCAAGGGTTATATCAGACTTATGTGCAAATATCTTATGCAAAACATAATAGCTCGCTGGCGCGAATTCTTGCATCACCAAATGACGGATGGTCACTAAGGTTAACCTTAGATCGCTAGCAACGTTATCTAATTCCTCAAGAAATCGGATGGTCACTACATGTCAATGCACTTGATAATTCCACAAAGCCAAAAGGGTAAGGATAAGGCATGGGATATACTTTAGAAAAGGTTGATAATAAAGAATAGACAAAATAGTCAAAGTCTGCTAACCAAATGTTGCTAGCTACTTTCGAACCACTATCATGCAATCTTGAGAAACTCCATACTTGATCGTTTAACACATTATTCCATAGCTCATTAGCTATTCTTGTCACCTTATAGTTGCGATGACTTTTCTTTCTTTTTTTATTTTTTTATTTATTTTTTATTTTTTAATTTTTTTTAACTCTTTTCACTTGTCATCTTATAATTGCGATGACTTTTTCACTTTACTTTGCTTCAATCAATACTCATGGAGTTTACAACTTTCTTTGAACTTTCATGATTTCCCACATAACATCCATCTTGCCATATAGCTAGCAACCAACCAAGACTTGACTAAGGGTAAGGTTAGGCTAAAAAATATAAAATCTTTTTGTATTTTCCTAGATTGTATCAAAAGAAAAAGATAGGCTCAGAGGGTGTAACTAGGGGTATCTAGCGTTAAAGGTTAACGCTAACAATAGGGTTTATATCGGTGGTTAACTAGTCAGTGTAACTAGCTAAATATCAATACGGAAGGCAATTTGGGTTAAATCCAAAGGTTGCCTATTATCACACATATACACCTATATCACACATGAAATGTGGTCTCACAACGGTCTCGTAATGATTTACAAGCACAAGTTCTAGAATAAATAAAATCACCGGCACACTTATAGCAAAAGAATCAAACCATAAAAGATGTATGCTAGATATGAAATATGCTTAAATCCTCACATTTTAGTGGAAGAGCTATAATATGTGCTAGCTAATGTTATCGATCCCAGAATGGATTGCAATATGAATTGGGACACATATCAATTTTTTAAAAATTACAGGTTTTACCAGTGGATTGATCCAGTTATTCTAATATATTATCCTTAAAATGGCAAATAACTAGATCACAAGGGCAAACAAAATTTAAAATCTAGCTCGAAATTTACAATTTATCCTTATTTTCCTATTCACCCCCCACACTTAAGTTAAGCATTGTCCTCAATGTGATAAACGAATTTCAAGGAATGAAAATAGGGAAATAAGAGAATAAACCATATTTTCCTTGCTCCATATGATTCTTTGATCCAATCATTCAAACTTCGAAGTCATTACCTGCAGTAATCTCAAAAACAAACAAAACAAACACACGAAAATATTTCTAGGTTTTATTCAAAAGTCAGTGGTACACCCCCACACTTAAGTTCAACTAAGGGATTAGAGAAACTTTGGGATGTAATCACTTTGAAAAATAAATTAGGAAGTAAAAATAGCAAATACATGGGTTGCCTCCCGAGAAGCGCTTGTTTTATCAACGATTCGTCAGCCTGACTCAAACTTCACTCTGTCTACGTTGGTGCAATTTTTGATTTCTTCTTTTAGAATTTTGGAACATACACCATGTTTTCTATCACTATTTCCTCTCCAGTTTCATCTATGTTGTTCAACTTTGCGTTTTCCCAAACTTTAGGAAGAACATCATAGATAAATTCAGAATTTTCTTTGTACTCGGTTGGGGAAGGTGTCAAAAATGTGATAGATTCATATTCTGATTCAGGTAGAATCTCTTTAATAGAAATCTCGTTCATTTGCTCCTTATCGTAGTAAAATTTAATTCGGTGACCATTAATAATAAAACTTCCACCTTGTTTGTCAAATAATTCAATATATCCAGATGGAAATCCATGTTTCACTATATACGGTCCGAACCATTTTGGTCTTAGCTTACGAGATTTGAACTTGTATTTCATATTGAAAAGCAGAACTTTGTCTACAGCTTTGAATTCTTTCCGAATTCTAAGCTTTCTATCATGGTAAGCTTTGGTTCTAGCATTGTAAAGCTTGGAGTTCTCATAAGCTTGGAGTCTTAATTCATCGAGTTCATGCAATTGCCAAAATCTATTCTCTCCAGCTATTTTGAGATCAGGGTTACAGTTTTTGAGTGCCTAGTAGGCGCGATGTTCGATTTTGAATGGCAAATGACATGTTTTCCCATACAAAATTCTGTATGGTGTTGTACCAATTGGCATTTTATAAGCCGTACGAAATGCCCACAGAGCATCATCTAATTTTCTTGACCAAACGGCAGGATTATCTTTGACCCTTTTTTCGAGTATCCTTTTTAAGGCTCTGTTGGTATTTTCGACTTGACCACTGGTCTGTGGGTGATAAGCTGTAGCAAAACGATGATGAACTCCATATCGTTTCATATTTTTCTCCATTTGTTTGTTACAGAAATGGGTTCCTCGATCACTTATTAAAGCTTTAGGAATTCCATAACGAGCGAAAAGCTTTTTGAGAAAATTAACAACAACTCGTGCATCATTTGTGGGTAGAGCTTCAGCTTTAGCCCATTTGGAAACATAATCAATAGCAACGAGAATGTATTCGTATTTGTGCGATTTAGGAAATGGTCCCATAAAATCGATTACCCAAATATCGAATATTTCACAGACTTGAATGCTCTTTTAAGGCATTTCATCTCTACGAGAAAGACTACCGGATCTTTGGCAAGCATCGCAGTTTTGAACAAGAGTATGAGCTTCTTTGAAAATTGTTGGCCAATAGAATCCAGCATCAAAAACTTTTTTAGCTGTGGTGGAAGGACCATAGTGTCCCCCAGTCGGGCCATGATGGCATTCATCAAGAATTCTTCTTGTTTCGGAACCATAAACACATCTTCTGATCATACCATCGGGACACATCTTGAAAAGATACGGATCTTCCCAATAATAGTGTTTCAGTTCTGAAAAGAATTTACTTCGTTGGGCATGAGTTAATCCTTTTATGAGAATTCCTCCAATGAGATAATTTGCAAAATCTGCAAACCACGGAATTTCTTTTTCATCATTTGTGTCAACCGTCATGAGAGTTTCATCAAGGAAATAATCATCGATTTCATCTTCCTTTAACTCTTACAAATTTGGATTTTCGAGATGAGACAAATGATCAGCAGCTAAATTTTCTGCTCCTTTCTTATCTTTGATTTCTATGTCAAATTCTTGGAGTAGCAAAATCCATCGGATAAGACGCGGTTTTGCATCTTGTTTGGTAAACAGATATTTTAGCGCTAAGTGATCAGTAAACATGATTGTTTTTGAAAGCACAAGATAAGATCTGAATTTTTCGAAAGAAAGAACAACGGCTAACAATTCCTTCTCCGTAACCGTGTAATTTCGTTGAGCGTTGTTAAGTGTTTTACTAGCGAAGTATATAGGACGGAAATGTTTCCCTTCTCTTTGTCCTAACACAGCTCCAACAGCAAAATCACTTGCATCGCACATGAGCTCGAATGGTAGTGACCAATTAGGTGAAACCATAATGGGTGCACTAGTCAGTTGGTTTTTCAATGTTTTGAATGCCTTCATGCAATCTGCATTGAAGTCAAAAACAGAATCTGTTTCAAGAAGTTTTGTCATAGGACGAGATATTTTGGAAAAATCTTTAATAAAACGACGGTAGAAACAGGCATGTCCCAGAAATCTTCTAACGGCTTTAACCTTTGTTGGAGGTGGTAATTTTATGATAACATCAATTTTTTTCTTTATCAACCTCCATTCCTGCACTGGAAATTTTGTGTCAAAGCACAATTCCTTCAGTCACCAAAAAATGACATTTTTCCCAGTTGAGAACAAGATGTGCAGCTTCACATCTTTCGATCATTTTATCGAGATTAGAAAGACAAGCTTCAAATGAATTTCCAAAAACAGAAAAGTCATCCCTGAAAACTTCCATAGATGTTTCAAGCATGTCTTGGAATATTGCAATCATACACTTTTGAAAAGTCGCAGGTGCATTACAAAGACCAAAAGGCATACGCCGGTAAGCGTAAGTTCCAAAAGGACATGTGAATGTTGTCTTTTCTTGATCGGCAGGGTCAATAGGAATTTGGAAATATCCTGAAAACCCATCTAGGAAACAAAAGTACTCGTTCCCTGCTAATCTCTCAATCATTTGATCCATGAAGGGTAGAGGAAAGTGATCTTTTTAGGTGGCTTAGTTTAATTTTCTGTAATCAATACATACTCGCCATCCAGTGACAATTCTATTAGGAACTAATTCATTCCGTTCGTTGGTCACAACGGTCATTCCTCCTTTCTTCGGAACACAGTGAACTGGACTCACCTAAGGACTATCCTCGATGGGTTAAATGATACCGACATCAAGAAGTTTGATGATTTCTTTCTTAACAACTTCTTTCATGTTGGGATTGAGTCGACGTTGTCTTTCTACAATGGGTTTAACACCTTCTTCGAAATTGATTTTTTGTTTACAGAAATTAGGGCTAATTCCTGAAATATCAGAGGTTTTCCACGCAAAATCTTTTTTATGCCTCTTGAGAACAGGGATGAAACATTCTTTTTCATCGTCATTAAGCAACGGAGATATGACTACTGGAAGAAGTGAATTATCTTCCAAGTAAGCTTATTCAAGATGATCGGGAAGTGGTTTTAGTTCAAGATCAGTTGGGGGTTCTTGAAGAGATGTTTTGATCCTCAATTGATCATTAAAAGTAATTTCCTCAAAATTCTCTTCTAATATTTCTCCTTCTTCAACTTCTTCTTCTTCAAACTTTACTTCTATAAAATCAGCGAATTCTTTATCAAGATCTGTTTCACTAATTTTCTCCGAGTTAGTCATGAATGTATCAGAATCATCAAGTAATGCATCCAACTCTTCCTCAGTGACTTCATCGATTACATCAATGTTAAAACAAGTGTCATCACTAGAATATGGATACTGCATTGCTTTATCGATTAAAAATGTAATTCTATCTTCTCCAACTCCAAGATTAAGTTCTTTACCTTTTACTTTGAAGATAACATCAGCTGTGTTTAGGAAAGGCCTTCCTAAAATAAGAGGTACTCTACTATCTTCCTCCATTTCTAAGATCACAAAATCCACGGGAAAAACAAATTTACCAACTTGGACAAGCATATTCTCAGCTATCCCAACAGGATATTGGTAAGAATGATTGGCTAATCGAATACTCATCTTTGTAGGTTTCAAGGTATTGATTGAAAGTTTAGAATACAACGAATAGGGTATCAAATTGATACTTGTACCTAGATCGACTAATGCATCGCATGTGATGTTGTTTCCTAACGTGCATGGAATCAGAAAACTTCCGGGATCTCCGAGTTTTGGTGGAATTTTGTTCTAAACAGTGGCTGAGCATTCTTCATTGAAAAAGGTAGCGGATATTTGTTCCAGCTGGTTTTTGTTATTAAGAAGTTCCTTTAAAAATTTCCCATAATTGGGCATTCCAGCTAGAACACCAACGAGGGGTACATTGAGTCTAACCTCATTGATCATTTCAACAAACTTCTTATAACGCTCTTCCATCTTTTC
Source organism: Artemisia tridentata subsp. tridentata (assembly GCA_021014915.2). Classification (NCBI taxonomy): domain Eukaryota; kingdom Viridiplantae; phylum Streptophyta; class Magnoliopsida; order Asterales; family Asteraceae; genus Artemisia; species Artemisia tridentata. The sequence continues at coordinate 140,170,349 of CP139503.1, read as the reverse complement.
TTTCTTAAGGCTCTGAGGATATGGAATCTTTGGTGTATATGCCTTAACTGGTGGGTTGGGTTTTTCTTTGGTGGGTATATTTGGAGTATTTTCCTTTTCTGCTTCTTCAGCTTCATCCTCACTTTCATCATTGATGACCGTGGTATCATTTGGATTGGGTGGTGGATCATAAGAGAGACCACTTCTTGTGAATACAGCATTGATATGCTCATTTCTAGTCTGTGGTGGACGATAAGTTTTATCGTTTGATCTAGATGATGTTGGTTTAGGGTTGGTTTGGGTATTACTTGGTAGTGAACCAGATGGTCAGGAAGAAATTTGATCAGAAAGTCTACCAAACTTGTTTTCAAGATCTTGAATAGATGCTTGATGATTTTTCTGTCCCTGCTCAACTTTTGTTTTGAGATTGAAAAATTGGTTCTTGACGAACTCATTGGTTGATTTTTTAGCAGTCACGAATTCTCTCATCATTTTTTCAAAATTGGTCTCTTCTGGCTTTTTATCAGAGGTTTGTGGAGTTTGATTGTCCGCTCGAGGTTATGAATCACGGTTGTTATCCCTTTGTTGGCGATCTTGCCAATTTACAGAATTTCTCCCATAATAATTACCATGATAACCGCCTCCACAATATCCTCCTTGGACATAATTAGCTTCTCCCTTCGTAGGTCCGTCCATTGATTGATCGTCACGTTCTAATGATGTGTGATTACCTCCACAGTTGTTACAACCATCTCGCATTTCTTTCATTTCTCCTTTAAGATCTTTGTATTGCGAGTCGATTTTTGAAACTAAGGCTTCCATTTTCTCCATGAGTTTAGAGGTATCGGAACTTTAATCAAAAGCAATTGTTTTTCATAAAAGTTTGGTTTTGGAATCTTTTGACCAATCGAGTTTGAGAAGTACTCGGACATCAAGCAATTGATATGCCTGATTAGGAGTCTTATAGAGAAAAATTCCTCCAGCATCAAGAATTCCTTGAGATGTTTCATCAAGTCCATGGTAGAAGATTTGGATAATGGTTCCTCGTCCTAAACCATGTCCATGACAACTACGAAGCAAATCTTTCATACGAAGCCAAGCTTCGAAAAGTGATTTGTTAGAGTTTTGTGTGAAAGCACGAATTTCTCCCATGAGTCGGTCAAACATGGCAGGTGGAAAGAATCGGCTTACAAATGCTTGCCTCATCTCCACCCAAGCACTGATAGTTCCTGGGGTTAATTCGTTGTACCACACTTTTGCATCTCCAGCAAGTGATGATGGAAAAAGTCGAGTTTAATGGCGTCGACATCGGTTTCGCCATATCGGAACATGCCACAAATTTCGATGAATTCGGCAATGTGTTTGTGAGGATCGGCCCGTGAACGGCCATAAAATTGATGGTCTTTGATCATAGAAAGGTGGTGTCCTTTCACGGTGAAATTGTTACAAAGGTTAACAGGAACAATAGCAGATCCAGGAGTGGTTGCTACGGCTCGGTTAGCGGCCCACATGTGTTGATCATCAGCGATGGGAAAAGGTTGATTAGTGAATAGGTTATAAACAACTTTGGCTTCAAAAAGGTTATCAAACGGTGGGTTTGGTATTATTGGTACACGGTTGGCAAATGAAACAAAGGGTGTTCTTCTTCTTCTTGTTCGAATTAAACTTTCGGGATTGGAAAGAGGTGAAATTGGTTCTAAACCAGTTGAATGAGTGTTCATACAATTACCAAGAGAATTGAGGCAATGTCTAAACATACGAGCGAAGAATGAAAACAGTTTGGAAAATTAGTGTTAGTGATCCGATCGGATGGTAGTCTCAGAAAAATTGGTTTTTAAGTGATCCGATCGGATGGATGTGATGCCGATCGGATGGGAGTCTTGGTAAAATTGAAAAGTGGGCAACCGATCGGATGGACAGCTCGGAAAACTTTTTTTTATGAAAACAAACTTGGTGAGAAATGGACTTCTAAAACTTACATAAACACAATCAAAATCCCCAGCAGCGGCGCCAAAAACTTGATGTGTTACGTGTGTGTACAAGTTTTAAATTTATAAGGGTCGAATTACCGAATCTAGATATAACACATACGAGCAAGTGAACTCGTCTGTTATAGCAAGATTATGATGGTAAGTCAGGATCGTTCGTAGGGATTTGTGAGTGAATCGAATTGTAAGCTAATAAAAGTAAATCTCTAAAACAAGCAATGATGATAAAATGATAATTCAGATGATTAAAATTACACTTGCTTAGACTAATATACTACCCTTGATAAGCATGATTGTTATAACTCTTGTAAACATGTTGGTTATGATAATTAGTTTGGTGAACTAATCTATTGTTGCTACAAGTTAAACCTTCGTCAAGATTTAAGTTCATAAAAACAAGCATTACGTTTTACCAATCAATTCAAGATCAATTCAAGGTTCATATGTTTGGGGTAAGAAACTTAAACACAAAAATAATATCTTTTTTTATCAAATACGCTTAGGAAATGGTCAATACAAAAGGTAACCGATTCATAGACAAATAGGTTACAATTGATTATAACCTACTAATCTTTTGACCCTTGAAATAGTTTACAATGAATCCAATTTGATAGAAAAAAGCATTCTTATTACAACCACAATTAACTTTCTTTGTTTAATCAAGAATGGTGGGTAAAAACAATCATTCATAGACATATGATTATAACTAATTGAATAGCAATAAATCTTTCGACCCTTAGAATTATTAACAACTAGTCAAACTTGATTAACAAATGTCACTACGAAACTTAATCACAATTGGATCTTAGAATCAACTTGAAATTGAATTAAAACATGTTATCACAATCATACGCAAATCAATAAGCAATACACATCATCTAAGCAAGTGCTCAAAGGCACTAGCCACCCATAGCAAACATGAACATAAACTCTAAACTTTGAAAATTAGAAATCATGATTGAAAGTCTTACAATTATTGAAATAAGATTACAAATGATAAGGTAGCGATACCCAAAGCATTGGTGTTGACTTCTTGATGTATTGACCTCCAAATGTTGACTTCTTGAACCTCCAAAGTTTCCTGGACTTCTAAGGACGAATTTGAGAGTATTGTGAGAGTGGTTGATGATTAGAGAGTTAATTGGTAATTGTGTGTCTCCAAATGATTGCAAAAAGGCTTCTATTTATACTACTCTCAAGCCCTAGGGTCTTTAATGCTTCACTTGGCCTCCAAGCAGAGTGGAATGGCCTAGAATACACTTGGGAAGGGTCTAGAATCGTTGGTATGAAGAAGCAATACTTAATGATGAAGTTTGGGATTACAAGTCACCTCCAACCGATCGGTATTGGCTCCAACCGATTAGTTGGTGTTCAGAAATGGCCTCCATCCGAATCGGTTGCGGGCTGCATCCAAACGGATGGAGTGCTGCTGCATACTCATTTTTGGACTTTTGGCGTTTAGCTTGTTTCATTCTTTTGGTTCTTGGTTCTTCATCCAAACTTGATCTTTTCTTTGTCTTGGAACTTGTCAATTTGAATACTTGGACCTTCATTCTTTGAAATGCCATTTTGGTGTGGACCTTGACACAAAAATCTTCGTACGATCATAAATATTTCCTTCTTCCTGATTCTTTCATATTTTTCTTCCCTTTTCTTGTACTTGGCTACATATACTTTGCAAACATACTTTGGTACGATTTAGTGACCGGATCTAAACACTCACGTTCTGTTGGAGATACTTTGAGTATATACTTAACAGCACGCGGAATTTACTATTAAGTACTTAGAAGAATTCTTGTTTGGTGATTGTATAGATGTAACAGTAAGAACAATAACAATATTCACTCAAACAAATTGCTTCAATATAATATGAGAATTACAATTACGATCGTGAAGCTATGTTAATGATGATATATCTAAAACTTAACCTAGGATCTCCTTTTATAGGACAAGGAGTCCTTTACAAGTAAAGAATCTACCGTACATATCTTACTTTATAAGATATACATTAAATCTTTTCTATATATATCTTCACACGGTTTCATCTTAAACTTATAAGCAATACTAAATCTTCTTATCAACAGTACCAACTGTTAATGTATTCTTTAGCAACACTTCAACCGTACTAACTTATACAGAACAGTACCAACTGCTTAATTTAATTCCCAACAATCCTCCCCTAAACTTATGATTTCTGTATAAATCCACATGTTTCTTGAATTAAATTCCAACGTTATATGATGGGGTGGATTCTTTCAAACACTTATCTTCAATCTTGAAACACTTGAGAATTTTCTTCACATATCTACCTTTTGACCAATATTCATAATACATCAAATTCAGTCAACTCCTCAAAAGTCTCCATAATTAAACTTATTCCTACAAGGAATTAATTCCAAATACCAACCCTGCATTCAATGACATTAAATCTCCATTGGTTCTATAAAAGTTCTTGAATTATCAACACTAACCCATCACATTCTTCAAAACACAACTATCAAACACAATGAGTTCATCCAATCCAAACATGATTGAAATTTCATCAGATTCGTCTTCGGATTCAGAAAGTGAAAGATGGAAAAATTACTTTCCACCAAACTATACTATTCCGACTATCAGGAATCCAAATCCACAATCTGAAGAAGTATCTTCAAATGATGACCTTCCAACTTCCTCTGATGATGATGATTAGTAAGCACATCCACCTCCACTATCAGTTTTACTAACAAGAGAGATTGAAAAAGTTGTGTCAGGTATGAGTAGGATCTCAGTGCCTGTTAGAAATCAACCACGACCAAAACCAGAGAAACAAGTGATGGGGCTCCCAAGTCCGAAGGTGTGGAACTCAATCAAAGACAAAGGAGTTCACAAGTCCATGTCTGACTTTAAGGATAAAGGGAAGAGGAAGCTTGAGTAGTGATGAAGGTGTTAGGTTTATGTGTTTAGGTTTGTGTGTTGGTTATGTTGACTTTGAGTCCAGGATTGTAACAAAACTTCTGCTTATGTAATGAATGCACCACTGTAATAAATAAACTTTATCTCCTTGTGTACTTAAACATTCACTATCAGCATAAACTTCACACTTATCTCAGATTCTGAACTTATAACCTCCCCTGAATTACATAATCATCTTTAACAGCAACTGAACAAACTATCAATTCCTCCCCTGTTTGGAAGAATCCTCACCATCAGATGAACTAGAACATGGGACATTCGAGCTCAGCATCCAATATGACAATTTGTACAAGTTACCATCAATTCAGTTTTGTAGTTTCAAACTGCTCTCAACACTTCCAGATGTGTAACCTTCTGAGAGAGGTGAATCATAGAGCATAAACCTAGAATGAACCAAGTTTGAAAAAGCAGTACAAACTAGTTGAAACTAGCAGTACTAACTGTTTAAAAAATTTCCTGAGATAAAATCAAAGTTAATTGTAATGTGGATTTGAAAACACTTTTGTCCACGTATAGTTTTTAGCAAACTATCAGCTATCAATGAATTTGTTATGTCTTTACCAATAGCCGTTTGCTATGGACTAGCCAACTCTTCACACTTAGATATGGTGAGTTGATAACCATCCAGTTTTTGGTAAACTGTCAACCATAAACGGATTTGAGAAGTCTTTACCAGAAACCGTTTGATCCGGACTAGTTGGTTCTTATGTGGATTAGACATGTTGAACCAATTACCATTTGTTGTGTGACAAGCATGCACACTTGATAGTCCAAACTACCATACATCCAAAAGCACAATCCAAAGCAAAAAGCTTTTCTTAACCTGAAATGTTAGTCCAAAACCAAAGAAAACACAATACACAATATTTTCTTTTAACAGTTATCACAATTGACAAACAAATTCACAAGCAGTACTAAAAATTATAATGCAGTACTACCTATACAAATAGCACAACTAGCAGTACAAAAACCAAAAACACTTAGACATTAATCTTTTGAAGGATTAAGCATTCCAATACCTGTTACCAAGTACTGAAATCTTCCTACATCAAAACCTTTTGTTAAGAGATCAGCAAAATTGTCATCAGTATGTATTTTAACAACTTTTAATAATTTCTTTTCAGCACAGTCTCTTATAGAATGATGTCTAATTTCAATGTGTTTAGTTTTTGAATATTGAACTGGATTCTTAATGATACACATTGTACTGCTATTGTCTATATGTATAATTGTGTTTAAGAAATTGTACCCATAATCAAGCATCTGGTTTTGAATCCAAAGAATTTGAGCACAACAACTTGCTACTGCCACATATTCTGCTTCAGTAGTAGACGTGCCACCATAGTCTGCTTCTTACACTGCCAAGAAATTAAGCTACAACCCAAGAACTGACAACCACCTGTTGTAGATTTTTTATCCATGCTAGCACCAGCATAATCAGAATCAGAGAATGCCACTAGATCAAATGCAGACTCTTTAGGATACCATAGCCCCAAGTTAGGTTGACCTTTAAGGTATCTGAAGATTCTTATTACTGTTGTGAGATGAGACACCTTAGGATTTACTTGGAATCTTGCACAAGCACAAACTGAAAACATAATGTCAGGCTTGGATGATATGAGATACATCAAAGACCCAATCATAGATCTATACATGTGCACACCACATCTTCACCACTGTGATCCTTTAATAGCAAATGTGTCTCCTTATCAACTGGTATGCTAACAACCTTGGCATCTGTGAATTGGAATTTCCTCAATATTTCACCAACATATTTATCCTGAGAGATAAATATTCCATCAGACTTCTGCTGTACTTGAAGCCCAAGAAAGAAAGTAAGCTCACCCATAGAGCTCATATCAAACTGATCTTTCATTAATTTCTCAAACTTTCTGCACATTTCTTTGTTTGTAGAGCCAAAGATGATATCATCTACATAAACTTGAACCAGTAGAATATCACCCTTGTTCTTCTAGATAAACAAAGTTTGATCAATTTTACCCCTATTGAACCCATTCTTCAATAAATAAGTAGCAAGAGTCCCATACCAAGCTCTTGGAGCTTGATGCAATCCATAAAGAGCTTTAACCACCCTATAAACTTTGTCAGGATGGTCTGGGTCTATGAAACCAGGAGGTTGAGATACATATACCTCCTCATCAATAGTACCATACAAAAAGGTACACTTCACATCCATTTGATAGACTAGAAAACCCATATAGGAAGCATAAGCAAGAAATAACCTTATTGCTTCAAATCTAGCAAAAGGAGCAAAAACCTCCTCATAATCAATCCCTTCTTCCTGTGTATAGCCTTGAGCAACCAGTCTTGCTTTGTTCTTTATCACAATGCCTCTCTCATCCTTCTTGTTCCTAAATACCCACTTAGTACCAATCACTCTCATTCCCTTTGGTAGATCAACCAGAACCCAAACCTTCTGAATTTTGAATTGAAGCAGTTCTTCTTGCATAGCCTCAACCCAACTTGATTCTTCTAAAGCCTTTAGCACATTCTTGGGTTCTACCTAAGATAGAAATCATACAAACATACACTCATGCTCATCATCGTGATGTTTCTCCTCATATACCACACTGAGAAAGCCATGATGATCTGGGTCTTGAATTTGCCTTCAGGTCTTGACTCCAGATTGTACATCTCCTATGACATTGGAAAGTGGATGATTCCTATGTACAATTGTATGGGGAGTAGAAGGAGCTGCATAGTTGATAGGAATATTTTGCAGACCATCTCCAAAGAAATCAAACTCATCAACCTGAGAAGCAGTATGAACTGTTGAATCTGGATGAGGTTGACTTGGTCCAGCATCATCACTATTTTGCTCAGCAGTAGAAACTTGTGTCTGAGCAGTACTAACTCCATTTGTACTGCTCGTTGGATTTTTAGTTTCTTTACCATTCTGACCACTGGTTTCAGCAACATCTTTCTCTTTGTCTACACCACTTGATGATGTAATATCATCATTCTTTGTAGAACACTCATTCAATGGACTTTCCTCCATGATTGGCATAAAAATGCAATCTTCATCTTCCTCCTCTGAACCTGCACCATGATTAGTATTTGTACCAGTAACAAGCACATAATTCATGGAATCTGAAAGACTGTCAATATCAAAGAACCAATCTGGACCAACACTTGCAACATTTGGTTTATTCTCCAAAAATTCTATGTGCAGATTTTCTTCTACATGCTTGGTGCTATTATTGTACACCCTAAAAGCCTTACTGTGCAGAGAATAACTAACAAAGAAACCTTCCTCAGATTTCCCATCAAACTTTCCTAGTTGGTCTTTGGTATTAAGGATAGTAACATGACAGCCAAAAGGTCTCATGAAGCTTAAAGCAGGGGTTCTACCTCTAAGAAGCTCATAAGTAGTCTTATTGTGAGGTTGCACAACTAAAACCCTATTCAATACATAACAAGCACTACTAACTGCTTCAGCCCAAAATGAAAATGGTAGCTTAGAGTCAGCTAACATTCTCCTGGCAGCCTCTATAAGAGTCCTATTCTTTCTCTCAGCTACTCCATTTTGCTATGGGGTTCTAGCTACACTAAATTCCCTCTTAATACCTTTTTCTCTGCAAAATCATCCATCACCTTATTTTTAAATTCTGTTCCATTATCACACCTGATTATTTAACTTTCCTATCCACTAGGTTTTCTACTTCAACAATGAATGTCTTAAGGATTTCACTAGTTTCATCCTTAGTTCTCATAAAGAACACCCAAGAAAACCTACTATAATCATCAGTGATAACAAGACAGTATCTCTTAAAATTCAAATTCTGAAGTTTAAGTATCGGGAAAATCTCTCAAATGATTAAATCTGGTAGCATTAGAGTTAAGTCTGGTGAGTTCCAAAGTCAAGTCTGCTGGTTAAGTCTGGTCGTTGAAGTTAAGTCTGGTGGTTAAGTCAAGTGTTAATTCTGGTGACTATCAGAGTTAAGTCTGCTTGATGAAGATATTAAGCCTGGTTGACTAAAAGTCAATAATACAGGTAGATAATATCTTACCCCACATGCTCAGTCTTTATCTTATACTCATAGAACAAGTTGTAAACATAGATACATGTTGTATCTTAGTTACTGACACACATAAGATAAGCTAGCAAGTTGTTTGACAAGACTTAACATTATTGTAAAGATCTTTCTTATGTTATAAAAGAAAGATCTTAGTCTAGAGATATAAGTGTGTTAAACTTATAGTGCAAAATATATCTCTCAAGAACAAAGAACAAAAACAATATCACAAGATATAGAAACATAAGATTCAACGTTGTAACCCTAGTGATAACTCAAGATCACTCGTATTATTATCTTAATAATATTGAATCGTTTGGTGATAAGCTTTTATTGTTCATTGTCATATAACAAACACAACTATTCCATTTCCATAACCATAATAACCATCTAAGTGTGATTAGGTAGATTCCGCATACTTAATCATATTTACTCAATATATCAAATACACAAAGTACAAAAGGTTTAACCACCTTAACAGTGTATCGAATCCTAACAAGTGGTATCAGAGTAGGGTTGATATAGTTGATTTAGAAGAAGAAGCTTAAGAAATAGATGTTCAGGATACTGCTACAAATGTTGCTGCAAAGTTGCCCATGATCATTCAGAATGAGTTTGAGTTATGGAGGTTGAGAATTTAGCAATATTTCATGGTTCAAGATTATTCCCTTTGGGATATCATTCTGTATGGTGATTCTTTTTCACTAGGCTATTCAGATGTTATCATTGACGGAAAAACAGTAAGACAAACAAATACTGGACCAGTTTCAAATGAAGAAAGGATAAGAAGAGAAATGATCAAAAAGCAAGAAACTTGTTGCTTATGACCATTCCTGGTGAACAGATGCTATCCTTTAGCAAGTATCCAGATGCAAAAACTCTTTTTGAAGAGATTTGTGCATGGTTTGGTGGTAATGAAACTACCTAGAAAACACAAAAGACATTGCTAAAACAACAATTTGAAAATTTCAGTTCAAATAGCAATGAATCTCTTGATAAGCTGTTTTCTAGATTACACAAGCTTGTTAGTCAGCTAAGTGTATTGAGTGTTCAGATGGCAAAGGAAGATCTCAACATGAAGTTTTTGAGAAGTCTACCTGATGAGTTCCATACTCATGTGGTTGTCTGGATGAACAAGCCAGATATTGAAACCATGAAACTAAATGATTTGTTCAATGACTTCAAAATTGTTGAACAAAGTCTAAAGAAGTCTGGAATCTATAGTACTAGATCTGGGAATGTGGCACTCTTGTCATCTCCTAGTATTAGTAGGTCAGAAGAGGTAGATGAAGTTGAAAGTGTTTCTATTGCAACATATGGTGGTCCTTCTACTAGTTCACAGAAGAATGTTGCTGGACTTGGAGATCCATCGTTCTATGTATTCATGTCTAGTCAAACTAGTGGTTCTCCTCTAACTCATGAAGATCTTTGTCAGTTGGATGATAATGATTTGGAAGAAATGGACATCAAATGGCAGGTTGCTTTGCTTAGCATGAGGGCTAAGAAGTTCTGGCAGAGAACTGGTAAGCAGATTACCATTGATGGTAATGAAACTGCTGGGTTTGATAAGAGGAAAGTAGAGTGTTTCAACTGTCATAGGTTAGGACACTTTGCTAAAGAATGTAGAAACCCAAGGAAGCAGGATAATAGAAGCACATGGTATAGGCAAGAGAAGAAGAAGGAAGTCACAGTTGAAGAACCAAGGGCTATGCTAGCCATAGATGGGGTTAACTATGACTGGAGCTTCATGGCTGATGAAGAGGAAGCACCAACAAATGCTGCTCTTGTGGCCACTGAGACTGCTCTAATGGCCTTCATTGATTCAGAGGTAAATTCCATAACCAAATGTTCTGAATCATGTTCTGCTCTTAAAGATAATGAAGAACTTAAAAGAAAAGCTGATAATGGGCGAGAAGAACTAATTATTGCCTTAGCCAATTTAAGTAATCATAAAAGAGCTATAGGTGTTCTTCAAAAACAAATTGCACACTTTCAAGGTAATGAATCTAAGTTTACTGATGATTTAAATGCTCTATAAAGAGGCATAGCATTTAGAGATGAAATACTTGCTAGTCAAAGTAAACAATTAGCTGAAGCCAATAATAAAACTGAAAATGTTAAGATAACAGTAGATGCTTTAGCTTATGCCTCAGAGGGAATGAATAAGATTTGGGAAGCTCAAGTAATCAATAAAGCTAAGTCTCTGGGAAGCTCAAGATAATAGTAGATGCTTTAGCTTATGCCTCAGAGGGAATGAATAAGATTTGGGAAGCTCAAGTAATCAATAAAGCTAAGTCTGGTTTAGGATACAAATCTGTTCCTCCACCATACAGAGGTGTTCCCTCACCTCCAGGTGTTGACCTAGCACATACAGGTTTTGCTGAGTTTCAAGAACCAATAATGGAATATGGTTCTAAGGCCATTTAGAGTCCTAAGATAGAAAAAGGAAGTGAAAGTTTAGATAAAACTTTATTTTATCAGGACAAGGTATCCTTTGTTAAGAAAGGAGATGCTATAGTTTTTGAGGATAGTACAACTGATAGTGATGAAGAAGAACAGGTTATGTCTAAACCTGAAAAAGTTAAGAAAGCAGGAAATAAGGTTCCTAAAGTGGTAAAAAAGGATACTGGTAGGCCTAAATCAAACATTAAACATGTTAGGCAACCAGTTAGGTATTGTGAACAATACAGATCCACTAGCAAGCCCAGAGGTAACCAAAGAAATTCGAATAACCTCAAGTCTAACCAATTAGGTGATGACTTTGCTTTTTCCAGCAAAGCTTGTTATACATGTGGTAGTTTTAACCATCTTGCAGCTTTCTGCAACCATTGGGTATCTGGGTATGAAAACAATAGAGTGAACCACAAAAGGCAAACACCTAAATCTCATTTTCAATCTAGTTCTAAGGTTAACAGAACTAAACCCACAACAGTCTCTGTTAAGTCTGGTTTCAATAAAGTTAATTTTGCTAGACCATATATGACTGTTTACCCAAAATCTACAGCTAAGGGTGCAAAAACATCTTACAAACATGCACCAAAGTCTGTTCAAAGGCCCATTCAAACAAAAGCAGTGGTCCAAAAACAAGTTTGGAAACAAAAGGGGACAACTACAAAGTTAGCAGTTAATTCTGCTAACAGCATATTGCTAGGCAAGCAGTTAATTCTGGTAGGCAAGTAGTTAAGTCTGCTGCTTGGGCAAAGAGGGAAAATGCTGTTAAGGCCTTAGCATGTTGGGTTTGGAATTCAACTAAATCCAATGTTGCATCAACAGTTCTAAAAAGATTAAATTACATTGACGCAAGAGGCAGATCCAAGTCAGTAATGGCTTGGGTCCCCAAAAGAAACTAATACTTCTCATTTCTGTGCAGGAACATTCAATTGATCAACAAGAGGATCAAGGATACTCAGATAGTGGATGTTCAAGGCACATAACAGGCAACAAGTCCTATCTTTCTGATTTTCAAACATTAGATGGTGGCTATGTTACCTTTGGAGGAGGTGTTGGTGGCAAAATTTCCGGTAAAGGTACCATTAAAACTGGAAATTTAAATTTTGAAGATGTGTACTATGTACAAGAGCTAAATTATAATATTTTTAGTGTCTCACAAATGTGTGACAAAAAGAACAAAGTTCTTTTCTGTGAGACAGAATGTCTTGTACTTTCTCCTGATTTTAAGATGCCAGATGAAAGTCAAGTACTTCTTAAAATTCCTAGAAAGGGCAATATTTACAGTGTTGACATGAAGAACATTGTTCCTAAAAAGGATTTAACTTGTCTTGTTGCAAAGGCCACATTGGATGAATCAATGAAATGGCATAGAAGGCTTGGTCATATTAATTTTAAAACCATAAATCAGATTGTTAAGAATGGTTTGGTAAGAGGTTTACCTCACAAAAGATTTGAAAATGATCAAACATGCATTGCTTGTCTTAAAGGAAAACAACACAAAGCCACTTGTAAGCCCAAGATTTTTAACTCTATCAATCAATCATTGTATATGCTTCATATGGACTTATTTGGACCTATTTCAGTAAGTAGTATAATGCATAAGAGATATTGTCTTGTTATAATTGATGACTATACCAGATTTACATGGGTTTTCTTTTTAGGTTCTAAGGATGAAACTTCTAGCATTCTTAAGACATTCATTACACAGATAGAAAACCAAGTAGACAAGAAAATGAAAGTCATTAGATGTGATAATGGGACAGAGTTTAAGAATAGAGTTATGGATGATTTCTGCAAACAAAAAGGTATTAGGAGAGAATTTAGTGTTGCTAGAACTCCACAATAGAATGGTGTTGTTGAGAGGAAGAATAGAACACTAATAGAAGCTGCTAGCATTATGTTAGCTGATTCTAAGCTACCTATAACTTTTTGGGCTGAAGCAGTCAACACTGCTTGCTATGTTCAAAATAGAGTTTTAGTTGTACAGCCTCACAATAAGACATCATATGAACTTTTTAGAGGTAGAACTCCTACAATAGGATTTCTCAGACCTTTTGGATGTCATGTGACAATTCTCAATACCTTAGACCATTTAGGAAAATTCGATGGTAAAGCAGATGAAGGTTTCTTTGTTGGATATTCTCTTAGTAGCAAAGCATTTAGAGTATACAACACAAGAACTGGGATTGTAGAGGAAAATCTACATGTGGAGTTTTTGGAAGATAAATCCAATGTAGAAGGTCAAGGACCAAAATGGCTATTTGATCTTGAATCTCTAACCAAATCAATGAATTATGTGCCTGTTGTTGCAAAAACTAATGATTTTTCAGGTTCACAAGCAACAGATGAGGCAAGGTTAGAAAACGAGACAAACCAAGATCATGTTTGGATGCCAATATGGTCAAGTACAAGTGTGGAATCAACTTCAACAATTGGTGAATCTTCTTCTGGTAAAGCTAAAGATGATGTTGAAGATAAAAGCAAAGAAGATGGAACAAAGGAACAAGAAAATAGTTCTGCTGTTGATAATGTTGCTGAAACAGACTTAACTGAAGAAGCAGAATTAACAAACAATGAGGTGGATTTGAGCAATCTCCCACCAAACTATCATGTTCCACTTACACCACAAACCAGAATTCACAAGGTCCACTCCCTAGAAAATGTGATAGGAGATGTACAATCAGGGGTGAAGACAAGACAACAACTGATGTCTTCAGACCAACAAGGGCTTCTTGATGCCCTTTATACTTCAAAACAGCATGAGTTACTACAACAAAAGTGGCTTTTTAGGACCCTTTGTGTGGGACGGTATGATAATAGAGTCCTAAAAACCTGTTTAATAGGACATATGAGCGTTTAGGGTCCTTTTTAAATATTTGCTACTTAGGCGGTGTCCTAAAAAGTTATATAATAGGATGGTTGATTATTTGGGGTCATATTATCATATAACTTAATAGGACACTTAAAATATGGATCCTAATAAATTACTTTATAAGACATTTAGTTGTTGGTGTCCCATTATGTGATAGTGTAATACGACACTTGATCACTAGATGTCCTATTATGACATAACCTAATAAGACCCTTGACACTTGGGTCTTATAACTTTAACCTTTATAGGACGTTTATTCATTATGGTTTTATTATAATACACAATAATAGGACACTTGAGTTTTGAGTCATAAGACATCAGTTAGATAAAACGCTTGACACGTGGGTATTATAACGTAAACCTTTATAGGACGCTTATGCATAATGGCTTTATTATCATACACCATAATAGGACATTTTATTTTTGAGTCATAAAATATGAGTATTTAAGAACGTTTATTCGCAAAAGTTTTATTATAACAAAACTTAATAGGACCGTTAAAGGACGCATATTCATTATGGTTTTATTACAATACACCATAATAGGACACTTGATACATAAGTCATAAAACATTAATTATTTGGAACGCTTATTCGCAAATGTATTATTAAAACATAACTTAATATGACACTTGACACTTGGGTCCCATAGATTGATACACCATTATAGGACACTTGATATTTGAGTCATAAAATATCAGTTTTATGGAACGCTTATTCACAAACATTTTTTATTATAACAAAAGTTAATAGGACCCTTGATAATAGGGTCTTATAACGTTAACATTTATAGAACGCTTATTCATAATGGTTTTTTTATGAAACACCATAATATGACACTTCTTTTTAGAGTCGTAAAACATCCGCTTTTTATAATGCTTATTCAAATTAAGTTTTATTAAAACATAACTTGATATGACACTTGACACTTGGGTCTCATAAATTCATCCACCATAATAGGACACTTGAAATTTTAGTCATAAAGCATCAGTTTTATAGAACGCTTACTTGCAAAAGTTTTATTTTAACAAAACTTAATAGGACCCTTGAGCCCTGAGTCTTTTAACATTAACCTTTATAGTACGCTTATTTGTTATGGTTTTATTATCATACGCCATAATAGAACACTTCTGATTTGAGTCATAAAACATCAGTTTTTTAGAACGCTTATTTACAAAAATTTTATTTAAACATTAGTTAATATGACACTTGATACTTGTGTATCAAAACTTGATACACCATAATAGGGCACTTGATATTTGAGTCATAAAAGATCAGTTTTATGGAACGCTTATTCACAAAAGTTTTATGATAACAAAACTTAATAGGACACTAGCTATTTATGTAATAAAACATCAGGTTTTTACAACGGTTATTCGCAACAGTTTTATTATAACAAAATTTAATAGGACCCTTGTCAGTTGGGTCTCATAGGTTGATACACCATAATAGGACACTTGAAATTTTAGTCATAAAACATCAATTTTATAGAACGCTTAATTGGAAAAGTTATATTTTAATAAAACTTAATAGGATCTTTGACACTTGGGTCTTATAACCTTAACCTTTATAAGACGATTATTTATTATGGTTATATATTATCATACACCATAATAGGACACTTCTTATTTGAGTCATAAAATATCAGTTTTTTAGAATGTTTATTCGCAAGAGTTTTATTTAAATATTACTTAATATGACACTTGATACTTGGGTTTCATAACTTTATACACTATAATAAGACACATGATATTTGAGTCGTAGTATATATCACCCTATCCACAAAACACTACTACAAAAAATCTCATAAAGACCGGTTAGAATGGCTCATGAAAAGTGGTTTAGGAACCACTCTAGGCTGGGGGTATTTCTATAACCAAAACATATAGAAACCGGTTCCACAACCAGCTTCTAATATAAGCATCGAAACCTGTTTGCTAGTAATAACCCCGGTGTCTACAACCGGTGTCTACATGCCTCTATTATAGAGTAAGTAAACCAGTTTTTATATAAGAACCGGTCTCGGTGAGAATTTTGTTAAAAAAAATGATTTTTTAGTTTTTACAAAAAAATATAAAATTTTCATAGTTCCAAAATATACAACTAAAGTAAAGTGCATAAATCTTGATACATGACAATTTACCAAATACAACATATCAAATCGTCTCAACTTGACTCAAACTTGTTTAACTAATTAAGCTAGAAAGGTATGTAGTAGCAGCAAGCTCGCCCTTCAAGGCTCCAACAACATCTTCATCAATTTCGATTGCAACTCCTTCCTGCACAAATGTTTAAATATGACATACTGACGACGCAGAATCCAAATAAAAGCACAAAACTCGAAAGTTATTCACAAACCTACAGAAAAAAAGAAAAGAAAAAAAAAAGAAAAAAAGAAAAAAGGCTACAACTGACTTTGCTTTAAAGTCATTACAATGAAATTAGTTGAGGTATTTACATATGAAGTTACAAAATAAGTAGTCAACTTTTTCGCAACTTGCTACTCCTAAACTAAAGGGATTGCTTTAAAAAGTGCTTATAGTATTTCAATACAACAGTTAAGCTCTTTTGAGGGTATGTCAGATTTGCTTAACCAACCTGCTTATCTGGTTTACTAAACGTGCCTAATTATCCAAAACTAATTATTTTCCATACTACAAATTCATATACCAAATTCCAATAATAAAACAAATAAAATGGGTTTTCAGTGCAAGAAACAAATTGCAAAGTTATTTAACAAGCACTTACTATGTTCGGGAAATTACTTAGGATCACAATAGAGTGAACATCCAGCTTTTCACAGATAAGAGGAACATCTATGTTCTTTACTTCACTTGTTGCTCCATAATCAACGCCTTCAACTACTCATCTTTTCTACAAAAGCATACAGTTACAGTAACAAAATGTATCCAACTTATTGCAACTTTTAGAAGTTCCAACCATTAAACTACAAACCATACCTTAACCATCCAAATACATGCTATCATTGATTCACGAATTCCACAATATAGTGCGCCTGCATTTGCATGATACTTCAGTAATCAACAACATTACATAAGAAGATAACGTCAACTTATATAAAACCAAGCATGGTATTATTGATCATATAGTCTCGCAATATAATAACAATATCAACTAGACGTTAAGCGCTATAAACATTATCACATTTAATCACTTTTGGTGGAACAGGCTCAGCCATTGAGAATAGAGGAAGCGCCAGGTTGACAAAAGTGTTCCTGTAATCCTCTACTTTGTGACCTCTACTTAAGACCTTGTAGAGCTCCAGATATACAAAGCCAGTGGCCATTGCAGTGGCGGTCGCTATAGCAGGGATGATTCTACCAGCAATAAACTTGGCTTTGAGCGTATCGACTTCAGGGATGCTGTAATTTCTAGCTCTCATATTGGCAAGTCCAGCTATTAGGTCCATGTGATAATTACTGCTTTTGACCCGATCCATATATCCATGCTCTTACTAATTCCCATGGATAGTACAAGATAGAAACCCTATTAAAAGAAGTAATAATACAAACCTAATCATTCTTACAATCGTTAAAGATGCTTAAGCATCTAAATTTAATGTTAGAATGATTATTGTTAGAAGACAGAGTGTATGTTCTTGCGTTTTAACATAACCATACCTCATTTGCACATGTATCTATGTAAAGACGTAAAACCGTTATGAATATCAGAGTAATCATTTTTACTTGTATCACATGCTAATACTTTTCAATCAATCTTTCATGAAAACTGTTGACACAGAACCTTCTTGACTTACGCTCTCACTTAACAAGCCAATATTACTTCATATTAGCCAACAATAAATGCAACATCAACTCTTTTTGGTATGCCAGTTTAAGTAGGAGTTCATCTAACAGTGATTGAACTGTTTCAGCTGACATCTTTTTCAAAAGCAAGGTCAATAACTGAAAGTTTCAGAAAGTTTATAGATTTTCCAATGAGCATGCATCTGTTCTTGAACCAACTTAACCAAGCAAAGAACTAGAGGCGGCAAAATCACAAGGTATGGTCAAACAGGAAATTTTGAAGTACGATACCAAAAAAGGTTAACTTGGGGGTTGAATGGGCATGTAAATGTTCTTAGCGACATTCCCTATTTAGTTTTATATAGAAAATATTATTAATATAGTGATTCAAGAGGTTTTATGTACTTAGCTGCACTTTGGACACGCTCAAACCAATTGATCTTTACAAAAACACAAACAGTCACACACATGCTAGGTCAAAATTGCCATATATACATACAACCAAGACACATTCACGACAAATACATGCACATACACAAAGAGAGGGAGAGATATGGCACCTTCTCAAACTGAATTGGGTTCATCTTGAAACCTGCTGGAAGCTTCTGGTGGCACAATTTCAACTTATTGAACAAATCACTAATTGCAGCAGCATCATCAATAGATGCAGTTGAAATACTTGTTGCTTTCTCATCAGTTACAATCTTAACATCCTTCTTGGGTTCAAAATCAGGAACAATCACTTTGCTAACAGCATCAGCACATTTGGTAGGAGATTTGATCTAATCAGGTTTAGCAATGCCATAGGCTTCTGCTCGTAGAATAGATGTTGCCATAACAAAATTAAGGTGACTTTGGTCTTCCACAGAGAACTGAAGCGGACGTAGGAAATGTTTTGGAGCAGACCAAAAAGGTTGCCCACTACTGTTCACAGCATCCTCTGGGAAAGTGAAGTAATCATTTTATTTAGAAGATTAGTTTATCATTGCAACAATTTAGTTTTCTTATTCATATTTACACAATTTAATGCAAACCGGATTTGACCCGTTACCCAATCCACGAGTGTTCCAACCTCAAGCAAAATTTCTAATTGCAAGTACTTGTACAAAAAGAAAAAGAAAATTACTTGAGGCGGGCCCATGTTATGCAATCAGTAAATGATTCGCATCGCTCCTTCTCCAGGCATTCAAGGACACGTTCCAAGTTATCCCTTGCTTGTGCATCGCCTGCTTTTTTCATTGAAGAAGTAAATTCAGTTGGATTTGAAAGATAAGCATTTGCTTCAGTTGGTGTCTTCTCAAGCAACCCTTCAAACTCTGACCGAGCCCAAGTCAAACAGTCGTCAATGTTGTGTGGGAATGAATGCACTGTGCACATTGGTGCTTGTTTCTCAGGTGGATCCCGGGAGGCACCATAGTTCTCTGTCAAATGAGGAATGACCATCTGTGTGTTACATTTGGCACCTAAAGTTCCTGAATCTAGAAGTGCCTTCTGAAAATACAAGCACCTATGATCGATATAAAGCCTTGCATTCACATTATCAAGAGCATTAACAACAACACTAAGATTCTCCCAAAAAGTATCATTAAACACATTTTCACTTACCTTTTGCACCCAAAAAAAAAAGGAAAAAAAAAAGAAAAAAAAAAAGACATTATCACATTTAATAGCCATCTTCGATTAGAGAACTAACATAAACAATTGGATCGAACATTTTAAAACAATTTGATTTTCCAGCACCATCTATAGTTTCAATTCGAGTTCATGAAGACTACCCGTGCACTTTACCAGTTAACAATTAGTACCTTTAAAGAGTTTATAGTTGTAAAATTATAACCATAGCTATACTAATACCTCCCAAAAGACAAGTCTCAATGGGATAAAACTAACCCTTTCAACATACACACACGCATACATTAAGCCTATAAATAA
This sequence comes from Artemisia tridentata subsp. tridentata, assembly GCA_021014915.2. Lineage (NCBI taxonomy): Eukaryota > Viridiplantae > Streptophyta > Magnoliopsida > Asterales > Asteraceae > Artemisia > Artemisia tridentata. The sequence goes on along the minus strand of CP139503.1, from coordinate 140,150,369 downwards.
ACCTAAAATTCACACATCCACACACATAAATGAAGACTTTAGTTAACCCTAAGTTTCGATAAGTTTCAATAAATATCAGAGAAGAGGATGGAGATGACTCACCATTATCGATGGCGACGGTGGTATGATGCGGACCATGAAAAGAAGATGAGTAGCAGGTGGTTTTTTTCTTTTGGAAAAAAATGGATGGTTTGAATTTGTAAAATAGTGGGGGGTTGAATTGGGGAAAACATGTGGCGGCAGAGAAAAAAATTTGGGGAAAAAAAGGAGGTAAATTAAAATTTTGGTTTATGATAATAAAGACTTGTTATTTCGACAAAACTAATTTTAGTATTACGGAGATTAGTCAATTCTTAAATACCAGTTTTTATACCTGTCATTTCCTTTTTTTTCAGTTTATTATCTAACTAGTCTCTATTAGGGGGTGTCTATAGCCATTTGTGTAGTAGTCAAAGTTTTTATTATTTTTTCATCAAATAATATAAAATAACGAGAGAAAAATGACCCGCCGCGCTGCCGCGGGGTCTTTTTTTTATTTTTTTTTTTTTCTTTGGTTTACATTTATGCGTTATTTTTTTTATTAGTTGCGGTGACGTTATTAGAAAATCTGTTTAGTAACATTTTGTTTCTATCTTTTTTTATATGAATATTTTTTTTATTTAAATAACCAGTTTTGTTGTAGGAGTTTTTGAAAATCAGTGGCGAATATGTGTCGCGCCACGTGTATGCTGGCCCGGTTACCAGCACCTTTGCTGTACGTGGTAGAATATTACTTGGTAGAAAGAATGATCAGAATGAAAGAATGAAAGCAAGAAAGAACCAATAACAAGTTATTACATGCATGTAGTATGGATAAAAGTTACAAGTCAAAACAACCAAAATAACCCACTTTTAACAATTTAAAGAAAAACAGGGAGTATTACTATTTAGCTAATTGAAATCATGAAGCTGCTTCAACTGGATCTTCATCTCCGGAAAAAGCTAAGTTAACCACAAACATCAAAAAACTAATACTTTATGTTAGGAACACGTTTAAAATATTTACAAGTCTTGTTCATTTAAATGTAATGTTGCAAGTTTAAGGACTATATGGTTTGTAATTGTGGACCGGTCCATTAGTAGTCCATGGACCGGTCACATTAGTTAGTTCATTCTTATCACATGCAAGGGAATATTCCTAGAATTATTCCCCTCCCATTGCCTATAAATAGAAGGCATGGGATTCATTCTAATTGTTGGTTTTCATGTAATATAGCGTAAGCTCTGTCCAAGTAAAGTTTGATTAATTGAAAGCCGATCACTCTTTTTATTCTTCTTCTTATTCTTATTCTCTAGTTTTGCTTATTAGCTTATCTCATCTCATACGTAGCTTTATCTATTGTAGTAGTACGAGTTCTTATTTGTCTTATCGAGTGTGTGTTTGAGATTTATACGTGACCTACAAGTGGTATCATACGCCAAGGGATAATTAGGATCGTGTGTTTGAATCATTAGTAGTGTTAATTACGTTGGTTTTATAGTTATCAAAAAGTTTTGTTCACATCTTAACGTGCAAACTCTCGTTTTTGTTGAAAATAGCTTTGATTTCGTCAAAATTTCACTAATCTTCATTGTTTTTCATATTTTCTACGTTAAAAAGCTTAATCTTCATTAAATCTTTTGATTACTAATCGTTTAAGGTAAAAAACAATCGAGTTTATTGGTTATTTAGACGATTTGGTGTAATCCGTATTATTAGCGTATTGGAAAAGTTGATGAAAAGTGATAATTTTGGTTTCTGAGTGAACTTCGACAAGTTAGGGTTTCATCGCATTTGAAGGGTTTTATCCCAGTTGCAATCCAGATAACTAAGGGTTTTATCGCAGTTCGAATCAAGATAAATTAGGGTTTCATCGCATTTGGGAGATCTTCAATTATCGCATTTGGGACTCAGTATTGGACTTTCTTGTATTAGAAAGTAGTAATACTTCGACTTGGTTGCTTCTCTTCTCTTGTACAAGAGTTGAGAATTTATCGAACTTGGATTTGTGATAAATTTATCGCACTTGCCATAAATCATCGCAGTTTGATATATTATCTTATCGCTGTTGGATATTTTATCGCAGTTTGCTATAAATTATCGCACTTTAAGATAACATATTTAAATTGTCATTATTTATCGCACTTGATAGTTTTATCGCATTTTCGACTTTCGATATAGCTATTGAAGGTTATCGCCCTTGGTGTATTGTCCTTATCGCATTTGGTGAACTGATCTTATCGCACTTGGTGAACTGTCATTATCGCACTTGGTGAACTGTCTTATCGCATTTGGTGAACAGTACTTTATCGCATTTGGACAAAATCTTTAGATTTCTAAACCAACTTAACTTACATCATCAACACATATCTTAATTATCTTAAAAGATCCAGATATGTCTCAACCACCTCATTTCAATTACTACTACCAGCTACAGCAACATCCACAACAACAACAGCAATTTCATCCTCAGTATCAACAACAACAAGCATTCGTACAACAACATCAATTTCTCTCTCCACCACAAGTGTCCCCACAACAGATCATGCAACAGAATCAACAACTGCAGAATTATTCATCCTACTCCAGGGAACCTCATTGGTTTAACAAGATGTGTGAGGCAATTAGTAGTCAGCAATCACGTCATGAAGCTGGAAGTCAAGAAACTCCACCAATGTTAACTCCGGGTAACTACGTGCAATGGGCTAGTAGATTCCTCAGATTCGTTGAACTGAAAAAACCTCATGGTATCTATCTCAAGAAAGTCATTGAAGAAGGACCCTATCCTATTCCAGCTACTGTTGTTCCAGCAACTACAGAGAGAGAAGAAACAACCACTCCCACTCCTGTTGCAAACTACACAACTGAGCAAACATTACAACAAGAAGCAAACCAATTGGCAATGTCTTTCATACTTCAAGGGATTCCGAATCCTATCTATCGAAGTATTGATGCTCAAAAGACAGCCAAAGATATGTGGGAACATGTTCATCTTCTCATGGAAGGAACAGAGTTAAACCAGGAAGATCTTGAGTCTAAGTTGTATATGGAGTACACCCACTTCATCATCGAACCAGGGGAAACCATTGAATCTTACTACCACCGTTTCACCAACATTATCAATGACCTTGATCGTCATGATATAAAGTTACCAAAGATTGCTGTCAACTCAAAATTCCTTGGATGTCTTGGTCCTGAATGGCAGAAGTATGCAACTTTTGTAAGGCAGACAAAGAAAATTGGTGATGTCAAATATGGACTCATGTATGATTACCTCAGACAACATCAATCAGAAGTGGATAAAGGAATTGCAGCACGAGGAGGTTTCACACCCGCACCAACATCAAACTCACTTGCTCTCGTTGCTCAATCTAACTTCTCTTTACCACACCAGGAATTTGGCCACTCATCGTTTCAACCAAGTCTTCCACCCCAACCTCATAATCAAATCATTCCTTATGAAGCACCACAACAATACTCTGATAACCAGCTGGTTCCATACAACAACACCGATTCAATGATGTACTCAAATGCAGATTATGATGAAGAAGAGGATGCTTTCAACTCTCTTAATGAAGCATTTGGATTGATTGCTAACGCATTTGGCAGATTCACCAAATCCAACAACCGTCTTCGTTCATCTTCAAATACCAGGAATCAGGCAGTTGTTAATGATGGCAGAGTAGAAATTCGTAACAGGTCTTCAGGCAGATATGGTTCGGGAAATCGTAGATATGGTACTCAAAGGGTTCAGTCAGGAGGAAATCGGTTCAATACTGCAGGGGCAAACAGAAACAATATGGGGAATGATCAGAGAGGAAATTCGACTGTTGGGAATGTTCAGAGAGGCATTGCAAATACGTCTATCACATGTTATAACTGTGGGGGGAACGGTCACATGGCAAATGCTTGTCCAAAGCCAAGAACAATGGGCAATGCTTATCACAAAGAGGCTCTTCTGATGGCACTCAAAGATGAAAAAGCTGCTGGAAGGTTGACTCAGAATGATCAAAGTTTTATGGCTAATGTGGAATCAGATGATGAAATGGAAGATTTAGAGGCAAATGTTGCAGTCATGCTTATGGCTAATATGCAAGAAATGAATATGTCCGAGTCAGGCCCGGTATATGATACCGATGGTCTTTCTCAGGTACCTGATCCTACATGTCTCATCCATGAAATTGCTTTACCAGCTGCATCTTCATCTACAAATGAAATGTTTGATCAACATGATTCATTCTCATCACCATCCGATGATCAAATAAACACGGTCGTATCATTTGATGATGATAATACCGTTGTTTCATTTGATGATCTCATTGATGATGACAATTGTGATCATCTTGATCAAACAGATCCTTTGACTGATCAAGATTCGGAGATACAGGCCTTGTTATTGACCACCCAGTCACAAATAGAAAAATGCAATGACATCAATCAGAAGCTCAAAGATAAAATTGCATTGTTAACAAAGGATAATGAGTGCTACCAACTACAACTTTCGGGTTATCTTAAACAAGATAAACGTGAAAAAGGTTTTGAAATAGCTTTCCAACAAGAATATGTCAAAGTTCAAAATTTAGAAAGTCAAGTTCGTGAGCTAACTGTTGCCAAAGTTGAGCTTCTTTCTCAAAAAGAAAAGGATCAATTTGAATTCAAAAAACAAATTGATGCTTTAACTTCTGAGTTGTTAAAAACTCAATCTGAGCTTTCTACATCTCAGAAGGATCTTCTTGAAGAAAAGCAAGCCACTAGGAAATGTGTTGACTCATATCTTGATCAAATTCTGGATTTGGAAACCAAATTCAAAGAATTTCAAAATGTTGTGTATAAAACGGGTAATTCTGTAACACAAATTCAAAAGAATGTTGTAAAACCGAGTCCTAAAGGAGTAAGTTTTGCACTTGGAAGTGACACACCCCGTAATTTACACAAAGCACTCAAAGACAATCCCAAGTTATACAATGCAACATTCCTGTTAGATGATACCTTTCAACGTGTTGTTATGTATTCTGTTGATGAAGAAACTGATTTTTTGGAAAACAAGATTGAGGGTCAATCAGATTCACAAACAAAATTTTCAAAGATACATTATGATTATAATGCACGGCCTCATTTGAGCAAATCATTTGTCCCTCCTAAGGACCATCCAGAACAAACGTTAACATACACAAACATAAGTGCTCCTTCGTCTATAACTTCTGTCCCCACGACTGCTGTACATTTCAAAGATTGTCTGACAGAGGATCTTGCTGATCCACAAATGCCTCCAAAATGTCGGGTTCTTCGATATTTTAAGACATTTATGGACGACATTTCTCTTTTGGAGAATGAAATTGAGTTTAGTTCTCAAATTCCTGTCTCTTCTTTTCTTTCTCCTGTTCAAAAAGAAAAGAAAGAGATTCTTCAAAAGAAAATTCTTCCTCATGTCAGAAATCTGAAGAAATGCGCAACAAAATGGGAAGAGGAGTTACAAACGGAAGTAGCATCTATGCAAACCATTTTCAAAGCTAAAGATGACAAGGTTCAACGTCCAAAACTTCAAAGGAAATTTTTAGCAAAAGAAAATGATCGACTCTTGGAAAAGGTTTTGTGTTATGACGTAGTGTCTGTAATTATGAATTCGCTCTATGAATCTGGTAATGCTGTACTTGTGAATGATCATGCTGTGGATAGTAAGATGTTGCGCATGGAGATTGATAATCTGGTACATGAGAATGAGATTCTTCGACAGATCAATAATGATGTGGAAAAAAAAAGTTTTTCATCTTCAAAAAAGGCTTGACTGGTGTCAAAAACAGAGTGTTGAATTTGAACTTAAATTTCAACATCTTATAGCATCTTTATCATTTCAAAACAGTCATGTTCCTGAAAAGTTTAAGGAAACAAAAGCTTTCTTAAGAATTAAACTGTTTGAAAATGAAAAGGAACTGGCTGAAATTCTTCAAAACATAAATGACACAGTCCGCCTCAACAGAAAATTAGACTCACAAAATCAAGAGTTTCAACACGCCATTATTGATCTGAAGAAGAAAATCAGAGTTTTAGACAACAGCAAAGCAAATGTTCATAAGATTGCCCCAAGGATGTATGTAATAGACAAAGAACATACCCAAGCATCTGAAATAACCACTAATTCAGCTACATGTACTTCCACAGGACTAGAAACCACATCTAAGGTCAAGACTCACAAGAAACAGAGGAAGAATAGAGTCAAGAAACCTAGGAAGGAGTTATCTAAGTCTGAAGAAGTTCAGTTAGTAGTTTGAATAAGACGAATGTAACATCAGGAATAGACTTGCACTTATCTGAGTCTAGCTCTAGGATTGATGTAACAGATGATGAATCTTTAAATATTAATGAAGATGTTTTGGTTGATGCTACTTGTGTTTTTTGTCGTAATAGCATATTATCTGGTGATCATACAAAATGTGTTGCTAAAACTTTGATGACTAAGAGAAAGAAACGAACTAGTGGCGCTTCCTCTAGGCTTAAAACCAGTGCAAAGTCCATATTAGGAAAGCCCCCACTAGATGTTTCTGCGAAGTCCATGGACAAGCCCAAATCCAAAACAACTACCTCACCTAGTGCATACATTAGGAAAAAGGCAGAGACTAGTTGGACCTGGCAACGTTGGTTACAGCACACTTTTGGTTATAAATGGTTACCTAAAGTACTAACCTCTTGTGTTACTAACCCAGCAGATCCAACCGTTATCAATTCTCCACATCTTCCCAATGTTTGTGATGCAGGTGATTCAAATCGTCCTTTGGATTGTTGATAGCGGGTGCTCCCGACACATGACCGGCAACCTCAAACTTCTTCAAAACTTTATTGCTAAGTTTATCGGAACGGTCAGATTCGGGAATGATCACTTCGCTGCAATTATGGGCTATGGGGATTACATTAATGGGAACATCGAAATCAGCCGTGTGTATTATGTTGAAGGCCTTGGTCATAATTTATTCTCCGTGGGACAATTCTGCGATGGAGACTTGGAAGTAGCATTCAGGGAGAAAACTTGCTTTATTCGTGATCTTCAAGGCAACGATCTCATGAAAGGGAAATGCGGAACCAGTCAATATACTATTTCACTTGAAGGCATGACAGCTTCTACTCCTATTTGTTTACTCTCCAAGGCTCATCCCACAAAGGCTTGGTTATGGCACAAAAGATTGTCTCATCTCAATTTTAAAACCATCACTGACCTTGCCAAGAAGAAATTAGTTGACGGTCTACCTAAATTCAGATATGCCAAGGATCACTTGTGTTCTGCGTGTGAACAAGGGAAAAGTCACCGTGCTCATTTTCCTCCCAAAACAGAACACAACACAGATCATGTCCTACAACTGCTTCATATGGATTTGTGTGGTCCGATGCGAGTTCAGAGTATTAACGGGAAGAAGTATATTCTGGTAATAGTGGATGACTACTCAAGATGGACTTGGGTCTATTTTCTTCGGACTAAAGATCAAGTTCCTTCTATCCTCATCACGTTTCTCACAAAGATTCAAGTTCAAGTCCGTAACACCGTCCGAATCATCAGAACAGACAACGGGACTGAATTTTAGAATCAAATCATTCGGGAATTCACTGAGAAACAGGGTATTGTTCATCAGATATCAATAGCTCGCACTCCAGAACAAAATGGTGTAGTTGAAAGACGAAACCGTACGCTCGTGGAAGCAGCTCGAACTATGTTGATCAATGCTCAATTACCGGATTATCTTTGGGCTGAAGCTGTCAACACTGCTTGTTATACTCAGAATCGTGCCATGATCAACAAACGACACAGCAAAACACCATATGAGCTTATACAAGGAAGAAAACCAAACATCAACTATTTTCACGTCTTTGGAGCATTGTGTTATCCGAAGAATGATAAGGATGATCTTGGTAAACTTAAGGCTAAAGCAGATATTGGGATATTTGTAGGATACTGTGAGAACTCCAAGGGATACCAAATTTGGAATCGTCGGACCGGGGAAATTCAAGAAACTATACACGCTAATTTTGATGAACTCACTGAAATGGCTTCTGAGCAAGACCGCTTAGAACCCGCACACAACCGTCTAAACTTCCCTGAATCTTCGGCTGCACCCTTACCTTTCAACAGGAAGGATCTGGAAGATTTGTTTGCACCAATGTTTGATGACATTCGTGTTACTAGTGCATCAGATGCTTCCACCAGTTCCGCTGCTCAACATGTCATACAACAAGCACCTGATCCATCAGCATCTACCTCTACCGTAGTTGCTACCGATGCAACACAACCTGAACCATCATCATCAATGGAGAAAACACCTCAACCAGCAGTTGAAGATTCATCCCCAATTTCTAACAATGTTCCAACACCATCAGGATATGACCGGAACGCCTTCTTTAATCCATTTGCTCCACCACCAACCGTTCCAGATACCGGAGAATCATCCTCGAGCAACATGGACCCGTCATATCATCATCACAACATTCAACACTACCCATCGACTCATAAATGGACAAGGGATCATCCGTTAGTTAATGTGATTGGCAATCCAGATAAATCAGTTATGACACGACAGAAACTCCACACAGATGGTGAAACCTGCATTTATGCTCTCACCGTTTGTCAAGCTAAACCGAAAAATATCAAAGAGGCCATGACTTATGACAATTGGATTGAATCGATGCAAGAGGAGTTGGATCAGTTCAAAAGATTGGAAGTCTGGGAACTCGTTGAAAAACCAGATGGAGTTTATGTTGTGGGTTTAAAATGGATTTGGAAAAATAAGCTGGATGCAGAAGGAACGGTTATTCGTAACAAGTCTCGGTTGGTTGCTAAAGGGTATAGCCAAGAAGAGGGAATTTATTTCGAGGAATCTTTTGCTCCAGTGGCTAGGCTTGAGGCAGTGCGAATGTTTCTAGCGTACGCGGCTCATAAGAACATCACAGTTTACCAAATGGACGTGAAGACAACATTTTTAAACGGACAACTTCGTGAAGAGGTGTATGTTTCACAACCAGAGGGCTCCGTCGATCCAGAACATCCACAACACGTTTACAGGCTTAAGAAAGCTCTCTACGGCCTTAAACAAGCCCCGAGGGCAAGGTACGATAAACTTGCTGCATTCTTGCTTGCTAATCATTTTACTAAAGGATCTGTGGACCCGACTCTGTTTATACAAAAACACGGGGAGGACATTCTCATCGTACAAATTTATGTGGATGACATCATTTTTGGGTCTACCCATAAAAAGTACTCAAACGCTTTTGCAAAACTTATGAAACAAAACTTTGAGATGTCCATGATCGGTGAATTAAATTTTTTCCTAGGATTACAAGTTCACCAATCATGGACAAGAGATATTAAAAAAAAGCATGGCATGACAACTAGTGACACCTATAACACCCCTATGTCCTCCTCATCCCCGAAGCTAGATGCTGACATACATGGGAAACCCACTGATCCTACAAATTATCGTAGTATAATTGGGTCTCTTATGTATCTCACCGCTAGCAGACCGGATGTTGTATTTGCCACATACCTGTGTTCACGCTATCAATCTAACCCAACAGAAAGACATTTATCTGCTGTTAAAAGAATCCTTAGATACATCAAGGGAACCATTAATTTGGGGATCTGGTATCCAAAGGATTCTGGTTTTGCACTAACTGCTTTTTCAGATGCGGATCATGCGGGATGTATTGATACAAGAAAGAGTACATCCGGTGGTGTTCAATTCCTAGGTGATAAGCTGGTGTCCTGGCAGTCCAAGAAGCAAGATTGTACGTCTCTTTCATCCACGGAATCAGAGTATGTAGCCATGTCTGCCTGTTGTGCTCAAATCATTTGGATGCGATCACAACTGATGGATTATGGTTACGTATTCAACAAAATCCCGATGTACTGTGACTCCAAAAGTGCTATCGCTATCTCGTGCAACACAGTTCAACATTCCAAGTCCAAACACATCGCTCTCAGATATCACTTCATCAAGGAGCATGTGGAGCAGGGTACCGTTGAGTTGTATTTCGTGGGAACGGAACACCAATTGGCGGATCTTTTCACGAAAGCCTTACCTCATGATCGTTTTGTGAAATTGGTTCATCAAATTGGAATGCGATGTTTGACTCCCCAAGAATTGACAAACTTTCTCAAAAACAAATAAATAAGTCGAATATCCAAACTATCTTTGTAAATAAACTTCTTAAAAAAAAAAAAAAAAAATGCAAGTACAATCCCTTATCCAACACTTTGTTCATTTTTTTTTATATGTCACTAATTATTTTTGAACACGTGTTGAGGGGGAGACATCATTTTTCCACAAGTTTTAAATTGTACTTGCATATTTTCAGAAATTGTTGTGCAATTTGGTGATAAGATTTTAACGATGGAAAGTTGTGTGCATTAAATGTCAAAAATGAGACTTAGTGTTAGCATGATGGTGGTTTAGGACCTAATGTTCAAGATAATCAAGGTTAGGGGACTATATGTGTTAAACGTGCAAAGTTAAAATGGTAGATATTTAAGTCAAAGAAAAATTGACTATCGCACTTATTACCTCTGCCAAACTCACCAACCGGATTTAATACACCCCACCCACCATCATCGACGGCCTACAATCATTCCACCAATCCGCTCAAGACTTTCGATTTTTGTGAGTGATCTTATGGTTATTATGTGATTATTAACAATGGTTTTGAACAGATTCTTGATCCAACGGCTAGAACAATCAAAATTGTAAAATTTAGTACTAGGTTTTGCGTTAAAATGGGGATTTTGGATTTAGAGTGTTTGAGTTGAAAATGATTGTACGATAATACTTTTACAATGTTAGTAATCCTATATTGCATGCTTACTTACTCCCAGAAACCACAAATTAGTCTAATCGAATTTTAGGGTTTAAGCAACGATTTGGGGAAAACTTTGTGAATGTATTATTGTGTAATCTGTTGATTGGAATGTTGTTGTTTGATGTTTAATTGAATATTGGCATGCGTGATTTGTACCCAGAAACAATTTAAGTGAATCGATTCGATTTTAGGGTTTAATAAGAACTTGGACACTAGCAGTTTGATCTATGCTTATTTGTGGTTTGTTTTTGTTATAACTTAGCCAAAATGTCCATAATAATCATTCAAATTGTTTGTGAAAATCTATGGTCACAAATCACGAGTTACAAAGATTTAAGCATATGTTCATCGACAAATATGTTCGTAAACTCTTGTATAAGAGTTTATCGAAGTTGGCCAAAATTATCGCAGTTGGGATAGTTATCGCAGTTGAGATACTTATCGCAGTTGAGATAATTATCGCAGTTGAGATTCTTATCTTGATTGATTTAATTATCTTGATTGACATAACTATCGCAGTTGGGCTAATTATCGCAGTTGGGCTAATTATCTCAGTTGGGCTAATTATCGCAGTTGGGATGATTATCGCAGTTGAGATGATTATCGCAGTTGGATAATTATTACAATTAAGATACTTATCTTGATTGAATGATTATCGCAGTTGTCATAATTATCGCAGTTGACCATAATTATCGTAGTTGACAATAATTATCGCAGTTGACATAATTTATCGCAGTTGTGATCTGATATAAAATTTTGATCAATTTCCTTAGGTATATCCTTTTATACTTATCAAAATTAATCAAATTTTATAGAATTTGGCTAGTTTTTGATAAATTCTTTGACCAAGCATGTAACAACCAATCATAAATACAATAGGATGCTATGTATTGCTCTCAAAAGCTAACAATTTTTCTAACAAACATGCATTCTGTATATTTGTATATGATTGTTGATTCAGAAACATCAATGGCAACATCACAACAACAACCTCTTCCTGCTCTCACCAAATAAGAAGTCTTTCCTCGTGGGTATACTCTGGAAATAGGGAAGAACAATTCACGGGTAGAATTGGACAAGATCAAGTGTTCCGATTCCAGTTGCCAGATTGCTGTAGAGATTCTCAAAGCTCACAAATGCAGGGATCTTCTTGACAGCTCAGACACCATTCCAGAGCTATATATTCATCAATTCTGGGATACCTTCACAAGAAACAATGATGACAAGTCTTTTACTTGTACACTGGATCGGAAGAAAATCAAAGTCACACCTGCTACACTCAGAAAAGCTTTAAAACTTCTAGAGGCATCTGAAGCTTCTAACCGATACCACCCAACACCTTCAGAGTCTGAGGTCATGCAATTCCTGGAAGATATTGGTTATGATGTTCAACCTGATACACCATTAACCACGATATCCAAAGTTAATGCTAGATACATTCCTCAACCCTGGAGGACTATCTTCTTCATCATAACACATTCAATAACTGGAAGAGATAGTGGGTTTGAGCATCCAAGACTGTCTCATCTTCAAGTCCTATAGGGATTTCTAAACCAAGAACCTATTGACTTTGCTGCTCTTATTTGGGAAGATATAATGTACTTAATGCGTAAAGCATCCAAGAAAATCCCATTTGTTCGATACACCAAAGTTCTTATCAGCTATCTACTTGATCAACATGAAGACCTTGATAAGCGTCCTACTGATCAAGAGGTTCATGAGTATAGCATGGATAAAACATTGAGCAAAGTCTACTTTCCGAAAGAGAGCACACGAAAGCAAGGTGCAAGGTTGCCAGAATTTTTGATGCCTGATGAGGTCAAAGAAACAAAAGCTTATCATGATTACGACCAAGCATACCGAGAACGTCGTGTGGGTCTTGCCAAGATGATTGAAGAATCTGGATCTTCAAATACTTATTCAAAAGGTAAGACTAAGACAGGAAGTGCCTCAAGTGTCTCTAAACCAAAAGAAAAACATCCAAGAACAACATTCATCAAGAGGAGAGTACCCAGTAAACCACAGCCAAAACCTGAACCGAATAGAATCGTTGATGAAGATACAGAATCTAACTCTGAATCATCTGAATCCGAAGAAGAACATGTCTTTATGACTGAAGAAGAGGCTGAACTTCACAATAAGATCTCTCATGAGAATGCACAAAAACAAAGTCTCAAATCACTAAAAGAAGATGAAGAGCGTAGAGCAAGGAGAGTATTGGAACAACAGATGGAGTATGAAAGAACACATGGAGTTGGAGGATCACAAACTATTCCTAAAGCAGCTTTGACCCAAGATGATCCGGTTAATCAACCCGGAGGGTCTGGAGCTGAATCAACAAAGGTCTCTTCACAGCAAACAAGTTCGGTTAATCAACCCGACTTGGGAGCACCAACTCAGGAGGAAAAGGAAAAAGATCAGGATAGCAACATTGTTCTATCTGACAAGGATATTTCTGATTCTATGTTTGATGACAATCCCGAGGAACAAACACGCAATGATGATACAGACGATTGGAACATAGAAGAAGAAAAATACATTCTTGGAGACAAAGCAACTAAAGCAGCCAAAGATCTTGAGGAAGCGGCTAAACAGGAAGAAGAAAGGCAATGTAAGGAGGAGGCTCAAGCTAACCTGGAAGCAGATAGCTACATTCGTTCTCACACTCCAACACCTCCTCCTTCCCCTCCAAAGGACACAACCGAATCTAAACTGACTATGGTCGTTCATAACCCACAACAGCAGCAAGAACAACCACCAATTCAGCTCTCGTCTGCTTCTTCACCTAAGACACCTCCTGAATCACCACCTAAGAATCCAACACCTCCACCCTCACCTCAAAGGGAATCAAATACTAAATCTGATGATCCAATCCCCTCACTCACTCCATCATCTTCGAGATCTTCATCACCAAAATCAGAATCAAAAGCAATTGTTTCTGAGAATATTCTTAAGGCCTACAAAGGAAAGAGCAAGAGAAGAATCGTCCATGTTACGAAAGTTGAGGTTGTGACTCCTGCAGCAAAGAAACTTAAAAAGGCAGTAAAGAGAGCACAAGCACAACGAGACAACCAAGCTACAACTAAATTGGCTGAAATGGAAAACTTAGTCAAGTAGTTGTCTCAACAAATGGAAGAAATGCAGGAAAGCAAGAAGCAGATAGATGAATTCCTTGGTTTCAACATCAAAGATCATATGACACGCAAAACAAAGAAATTTGTTAAGCAATTTCTTCCTGATCTTCAACAAAACATAAATGAACATATTGATTCACAACTTGACGAAAAGATCAAAGAAGCCGTCTCTTCTTCTTCCAACACCAAACCACTTCCAGAACTCACAACTGAATATATCGAGCTTGTGCTTCTCGACAGACTCTTTGAAATCACCTCTCCTTCTCTAGAAGAAATTAACCTGATTGCGGCTCTTCAAGCACATATTGAGAAGAAATCATGCAAGGAAACTACTGACAAAGGAAAACGCATTCGAGAAGATGATGAGGATGATCAGGACCCTAAACCCGAACAAAAGAAACATAAAGGCGGGTCAGGGATTCACATTCAGGAGCCAACTGGACATAAACCATCATCTCAACCTCCTAAACATCAATCCTCTGGTCCCACTGAAACCGAACATCACCATGAGCAGTTTACAACTGAAGATGTGGAATTCCAGCCACACGATGATCAACCTCATTCACCATCATCATCACCAAAACCAAAGCCATCCAAGTCCAAGCCTTCACACAGCAGAAAGTCAGCTACTGGACCAGCGGTTGTCACATGGCTAGATACTGATACGGATGTGCTAGGAAATGAATGGTTCGATCATCTAGCAAGCGCTCAAGTTCAGACTGACAAAGCATCCCGAGTTGAAGACAGCACCTTTGCTGTTACTCAAGAAATTAAAAGAACTCTTAATATTAAGAAGATGACCAAAAAGGAACTTCGTCGGATCAAGAATGATGCTTTCCTTCTTCTAAAAGACAAATCTAATAGCGCAGCAGAACTCGAATATCACCTTGAAAACATTGCACGGGCAATGTCAAGTGACTTCGACTGGGCTAGTCCAGACGTTGTCAGGCAAGTTGGCAAGAATCAACCATTCATCACGGATTGGACCAAGCCACTGTCCGTGATTCGAAGATTTCATCACTCGGAAATTCCCTTTCAAATGTTCTTCAACAAAGATCTGGAACTTCTAAAGAATGGAGCTCAAGGGACGACAAAGTACGCTACATCTATCACTTTCACACCAGCCGCTCATTACACACAATCAGCCATTGAAGAAGCAGCTATTAACAGACATCTATTTGTTAAAAAGCTCGTCAAATATGATCGTGATGCAGAGCTGGGGATTCATCACTGGTACTCTAAAAGACAAAGCTGGTACAAGTACAAACTTGCCCTCTAGAAATCAAAAGAACCAGTTTACAGTGATCTCAGAATAATGGCCGTCATCAATGTGAGTAGATCCAGAAGATGCGATTATATATTTCTGGAAGAGATCACAGTAAAAAGAATCGACAACAATCTCTACACATTCTCAGAGGCGGATTTTCCTGATTTAAATCTGAATGATATCGAAGACATGTATCTAATGAAGGTCCAAGGCAAACTGCAGCATCTAACCAATGAGCTTCGATATGCACTTAGTACTTCCCTCTGTCATTACATCAGGAGAACCATCATCAAAGAACGTGTAGAAGATCTCCAGCTTGGTGTTGAAAGTTATCAGACTCAGCTTAACCTTGTTGAACCACAGTTCCTTCTACACAGCAAAAAGGACCCTCAGTACACCATGCTACATCGTCCAAACTTTAGGTTCGTCTACAGAAGCACAACTGATTTTCACCGCTTCATGGCATTCAATGAAATTCACAATTTTTGTGATGATACCCTAAAGAGTGTACGCGATGGGTTAGCTAATAGAGTTCGAGATTCGATGTTGGAAAAATCAAGAAGATGGAATTCAAAGGAGCTGCGACAAGTCAAGGAATTTATTCGGAAGATGGAAGAACGGTTATACCATAGGGATCAGATGAGGAGGCTAGAGAGCTATGTTGGGGGTCGTCCACCATTCGCCATCAGATTATTCCAGAGGACTGATCCAATGTTCACAACTTTTGGCAAAGGCGGTTGATGTAAGAATATAGTATCATTATACATTATTCTTTTCTCATTATTCCTTCACATTGGCATGTACATTACGGTTTGTGCACACATAACAGTGTACAACCCGGACCTCAAAGAAAGGACCCTGAGGTACGCTTCAGTGCCTCAATCCTGAAAAAGGAGCGAAAGCTTCTTACTTATGAGCAGAATTAAAATCAGAATGTTTTCCAACGTTTTTCAAACATTCTGCTCATAAGGACAAATATTCCCTTGTTAAGGGGGAGTATTTGAAAATATAATCTATGTTCAAAAAATTATAAATGTTCTTGAAATTCTTCCCTAAAACTCAAAAACAGCATATTTTAATCATAAACGTTTTCCAAAAACATCATGAGTATGCTATTTTTGAGGGGGAGAAGAAAAAGATGATTAAAATATGATGTCTCAATTGCTGGAATTTCGTGTGCTCAAACTCAGAATTGACTCTCGAATTGACGAATAGGAAAGTCAGTAGTCGAAAGGACATGTCCCGGACGGGTAAACATTTCAAGCCAGTTTAACTGGTGATGTAAGCGTGTCTCGCAAAGGATGTGTCTGAGTAGAATGTACCGATTTCGAGCGATAATCTTTGAATCTAATCTGGACGGGTAATAATTTCAAGCCAGTTTAACTGGTGATGTAAGCGTGTCTCGCAACGATCAGGTTCATTGAAAGTCAATCAATTCAAAAAGTGCCAACTCTTTTCGGCATGTGCAAATTTCAAAATTTAATACTTATGAGCACATGTTAAGGGGGAGTATTTCTGAAAATCATCAAACTCTCAAGGTGTTAACAAAATGTCTTTACAATTATCGACACTTTGAGAGATTTTCAATGGTTTGGTTTATGGCATCATTAGGATAGTCATGGAGTTACAAGGTGACTAAGGTTAGGGAAAACCGTCCTATGATCCGCCAGAGCCGGAGGGATCTACCCAAGGACAATACCAATAGTTTAGAACTAGAAAGTCCTAGGTATGATATAAAAAGGAGAAAATGAATGAACGGAGAAAGAAGGGGTTGAAGAATTAAAAAGAAAAGCAAAGAAAAGGGTGAAAAGAAATAGCCCTCCATTTGTTCAACCTTAGGGCAGACACCGGGTTCAATTCATAATCTACTGGTTGATGAGCATCACCGGTATTGAAGACTAAAGACGTCATGGACCCAGTGACGAACTAATAAACCTTCTAAGCCACTCAGGTGTCTCTCAAAAGACATTTGTTTCATTCACACGGAGAACCCTTCATAATCTATCGACCTCTCATTACGAGAATGTTGATATTGAAAAGGAGGCAATCTGCTCCATGCCTCCGATGACCAAACAAATGTGCACTTATTGAGTCTAGAGCCATGAGATTCATAAAAGATCTCTTAGGTACACTTAGTATTACTCTGTTGTTCTACGTCATGGGCAGCAGATGTAAAATTAAGAAAGTGTCCTTCGCAGATCTCAGCAATCTGCCAAGAACATTCATGAGAGAAGTCACAATTGTGATTATCAATGATTGAATGGAAATCCTGCCAGAGCAACATCAAACAACTCTGTCAGCAGGTCACTTCGGTAACTCCTTGTGGGTTACGCTTAGTGTTTGCTCCAAAAATGGTCTACAGTCGTGGGGTGATCTCTAGCGACTCACTGAATCGTGGGTGCACTTTGGTGTGTCCGTGTAATCCCTTTCGGGGGAATCCGGTTCAGAACGGTCTGGGTTAGGATTTGAGAAAGTCTTCACACTATGCTGTTGATGATCTCAAGTCTGAGCCTGTAAGTACCGGTTGGTTCGTGCTGTTGATGCTGCTGCTGCTGCTGAGAAGCTGGAGTTCGACCATCAAGACTCCATCATGTTCATATCTTGAAGAAATGTTCTCTCAAAGAGTCAGTAACATCAAAAGTTCAACATATGATATAGTAAAGTCAAAAGTTCAAGCAAATCAACCTTTATCAAGTTTTAAGATTGAAAAGTGAGAACAAGTTGTAGAAAACAAGTCTAAGACATATGAGCATGATGGAGAAGACGAGAAGACGTTGGAGATTGGCAGATAGAGACAACAACATATCATCATTAAACAAGAACAAAGAATCAAAGATTATAAAGACGTCAGAAGCCCAAGAAGCAAAGAAGACGTCGAGCAACATTGATGATCAAGACTTAGGGGGAGATTGTTAGGAACACGTTTCAAATATTTACAAGTCTTGTTCATTTAAATGTAATGTTGCAAGTTTAAGGACTATATGGTTTGTAATTGTGGACCGGTCCATTAGTAGTCCATGGACCAGTCACATTAGTTAGTTCATTCTTATCACATGCAAGGGAATATTCCTAGAATTATTCCCCTCCCATTGCCTATAAATAGAAGGCATGGGATTCATTCTAATTGTTGGTTTTCATGTAATATAGCGTAAGCTCTGCCCAAGTAAAGTTTGATTAATTGAAAGCCGATCACTCTTCTTATTCTTATTCTCTAGTTTTGCTTATTAGCTTATCTCATCTCATACGTAGCTTTATCTATTGTAGTAGTACGAGTTCTTATTTGTCTTATCGAGTGTGTGTTTGAGATTTATACGTGACCTACACTTTATTTGACAAAAAAAGGAGACTAATTCAATTAACCACATATAACTATGTTTCAATTAACCACAAACATAAAAAAAACTAATACTCTATTTGACAAAAAAAGGGAGACTAATTCAATTAACCACATATAACTATGTTTCAATTATGTTAATTGTTTGATAAACTCACACATTGTGTTTGATAAAAATTAAGCAAAAACGATTAGGGTTTAAATTATGAGGTATTACCTGGTCTTGATGATGGTGCTGATTTCCGGTTGTCGGATATCAATTGACGGAGATGATGGTGGTGAGTTCCGCTGGCAATTTTGGATGGTGGAATGATTGTGTATTTGGAGATGGACAAAGTGATTTTGATTTGATGATTTGGTCCCAAAATAATGATTTTTAATAAATTTTAGTCCTTATTATTTTTTTTTAAAAAAAGTACCTTATATTATATCTATAACGAGGAAGGGCACTTTATTACCTCTTTGAACGGCTTACTCAAGTCATCATCCACCACTGCCTTCCCTTTACCGTTCGACGGCCCCTCGCCCGATACTTCATCGGTGTCATCATCACCAAATCTCAACGCTATGGGGCTTATCAAGTCGCGGTTGCTTGGTTGCTTAAACAATTCTTTGAGGGCCGATAGGTGACCCTCAATTACGGCCCAACATCCGGAGGGTTTTGTCCCCCGCCTCTGGATCCTTCGGCCCCTCTTATGTTCTGGATGGGAGTAATAGGTGTGGGGCTAGTCATTTTGAACTTCAAGTAGATCGAAAGGAAGGTCCCACGGATGGCACCAATTTGTTGAAGCAATTTTCTGCAATCACTTCGGACAAGTAAGGGAGATCCCTTCGGACGAACTGAGCTGGGGTTCTTCCGAAAGGATAGGATGTGGGCCTCTTCGACTTTCTGACGTCCTTCGGAAACCACTTGAATTCATATGCGTTGCATATCTTAACACCAAAGAACTAGTAGTCCATTGGTGTCTTACTTGCTTTCTCTTCCAACAGACTCTGGTTCTAATCCCCAAGAGTCAATTTTTTTTTTTTTTAACACATCAGTTTCGTTACCAATTGTCTAAGACTGTTATAAAAATAAAACTAGAGGAAATATAAGCGAATAAGGGCTTTGGCCGCCGATTATTTACCCGAGAGACCCGCGTTCAAATCCCGCTGTGGACACTTTGTTACGGCGTAAGTAGAGAGTGGATCTACGCCGTAACTTTTGTCTGGTCAGCATACTTCTTGTGTATTTTCATTAATAAACCTCGCGTCTCTTCGTTCCTATGCTCATAATTTACCATTAAATGAAATATTAACGAATACGAGTGTATATTCAAGTAAAAGGATTTAAATGGTGAGCATATCAGGGGGAAATTAACACTAAAATATCAAAACTATTCGATGTTATCAATCATATCTATCATCTAGATCCGTTCTTAAATGACTACTAATAACTTTTAGCCGTTCTTAAATGATGGCTAATAACATTCAACCACCATCCTCTACAAATCCCCACCATCTAAATCCCCCACCAAAACTTTATCAAGCATCCTTTCAAATTCAAAGACTACTATCAAACCGTTCTTGTGCAAAGAGATGCTTGATCTAACCACCCTCCATCCACCATGCAAGCCATTTCCATCATCACTGGTCTTCAAGGGATTTTAAACAACACACGTACTCCAAGACGTTGTGGGTCAAGAATCTCAAGTACCTTTGATCTGAAGGAGGTTTAAATGGACAATGACGTCCTGTGTAAATGCCTTCATTATCAAAGGTGTAACAACCGACAATTTTCCAAAACTTATTTTACGAGTCAAAATAATTATTTTTATTTTCCTTAGCTTTTAAATTTCTTTGAACTTGTTTGAGATTGAAAAACAGTGGATATCTAGTTAAAACGTGAGCATTGTTCATTTATCGAGCTGGCACGGCCTAAAACACGTGAAACGAATCAAATTTGCCAAATAAATTAATTTCAATAAAGTTATGCATATTTATACTCGTTTTTATTAAAAAAATTATTTCGGACACAATGGCGCAAGTTTCATAATTTTTCGAGTCCGTTTGGTTTGTCGAATGGGGCCCACAAGGTTTTTACTAAAAGAATTGCAAATTACAAAATCTACCCCGTGCTTAAATTTTTTCCGTCACCCCTCCAGTTTATTTTGTCCAGGTTTGGCCCCTCATGGGTATAAATAGGGCAATTTTAGGGTTTTCTCTTTTGACTATAACATACCTCGCCGGATTGTCTTATTCCGGTGCCGTCATCGGAGCTCCGGCCAACTTCCGGCCACCATCCTTTTGATGCCGCCACGTAGATCAAGACACGGGGTTCGGTTCTGGAACATTTGGAGCCAAAGGGAGCTCGTTTGATCGTGTTTTGAAGCCACCACAGCCGACAACCACCATCACCACTACTCGCCGCCACCCCTCTCCTCCTTTCCCCCTCGATTGGTAAGCCACACGCCACCATCTTCGTCATTTATTCATTTTTTTTTATATAAAACCCTAACCAGTAAACATTTATATTAACATTTATAAAACGAAAATTTATTTAAAACTCACGTTTCCAAAACAAGCTCGTGTGGATCTTGATTTCTTACGCGTAACTCGTTCGGACTCATACCGAGTCACTTGACTCGTCCGAGAATATCAAGCCTTAATTTAATCGAAATATATAAAAGATTCAACCTTTATTTATAATTTTATATATAATGTATGTAATTTGATGCAAAAAAAAAAAGAAAAAAAAAAAAAGAACTAGGGTTTATTTGTTGTGTTTGGGGGTTTTGTTGTTTGTAAGTTGACGAGTTACGCGAATGTGAAATGTTGCGTGTAATCGATTTATTTGAGTGATGATAAAATGTGGGGTTTATATGTTGTTGTTTCAGAGAAGATAGGGAGGATGAAATTGGAGTTGCGAGGGGCGGAGGAGGATTTGGTCAAAGCACTTTCTGGCATTTTTTTCGTTTATTGCAACTATTTTACGGTTTTATTTTTTTGGATATATGTGTGGATGATTTAGGGTATGTTTGACAAGGAGTTTTTAAGAGCATTTAGCATTTGGCGTTTATAATTGAAAGCTCGTTTGGCAAAGGGCGTTTAAAGTAGGTGCATTAATTTAACTGAGCGATGATCTTTCTGCTTTGATTGTGATGAACTAAGTACATACATTGCAGGTTGAAAGTGCTTGTAAATTTCTTTTACGTTCTGAGACAGTCATTAATCCCTTAACTTTATATATAATTTTATCATCTACATGGCTCTCTGTAATACCTTAACAACCATTATGTTCTTCTACAAATTTATACGTGTTTCTCTTTGCCAATGGATGTGTAGTGAAGACACGAAAAGAGGCAAAAAAGATGGCTATTGCAGATTCCATATCTGCTACAAAAGCTAGGACTGAAGAACTCAAGAAAATTGTGGCTGACCAAAGGAGAAGAAAGGATGAATATGCAGAAATCATATCATACCAGTCTGAAGGTATTGCGTTTATACTTGTACTCTTTACTGCTGAGACTTGATATTCTTCATTTACTACAAAAGTTCCTACATTTGTTTCTGGTTTTTGTTTTGCTTTATACGTATTTGATATTACAAGTAACTCTGAATCCTTACTTTTTGCAACTCCACAGGGTGGTTATTGGGTCCTGGTTCAAGAATAAACACACCCACTTAAGGTACAGTTTGGCTCGGTTGTGTTATGAACATTTGGATTTAAGTAGCAAAATATAATTAGCCCTTCATGAGCGGGGTGAACATTGTAAAAGTGTCCTAAAAATTGGACCACTACCCACAACTGCGATCTTTGGCTCACATTTTACACGCAGTACTCCTGTTTTGTCTATTACAAAAAAATAGCCGTTCATGACAACCCTGCTCATTGTTCCAACTTCAATATTTGGTTGTAGGTATTATGGGCATTCTTTATATGCAAGTCCAAATTTTCTGGTAACATTAAAAAAAAAATTTGTTGTGTTCGCAAATGAATTTATTAAGATGGAACCTTGATTGCAGGTGTTTACTGGTTGTATTTGAATATGTTGGTGAGACCATATGGGTTATTTGCCACAATTGCAGACTGTGTTGGTGCAACCATAGCATGGCCTTGTCCCTTTATCTCGGTATGTCTTTGTTAAACTTGTGATACCAATAATTTTAATAACATGGAGCTTAATGCTTATACATGGATGTTTATTTGTAGGTGGTCTGTGAGGATTGAGAAAGGATGCATGATGACCCCGGACTAAGCTTCTTGTTGCTTTAATTTCTTGTTTAATGTTACAAGACTTTATGTCGGATAATGTCTATACCTTATTTATGTTTAGTGCTTTTGTTATGACAATTGTTTATTTGAAATACAATTTCGTTTTATTCATTTAATAATTAGTTGATCTTTTATTCATATCGTAATAATAGAGTGTGCATGCTGAAAATAGCGTCCTATCATATGACTTGTCAGGACTTTGAAATTGTCCTATTAAACTTATTAACCGTCCTAATAATAAACTTTTAAGGACGCTTAACATTGTAAAAGTGTCCTAATATGTTGTTATTAGGACGTTATTTAGGTTGTTAATAGACATTTTATACGACCAAAAAATTGGTTTCATAATCTTCTTTGAGATATTAGAACCCTTTTCTTGGTGCTAAAGTAGCTATAATGTTACATGATAAGCGTCCTAACAATTATCTTTTAAGTACGCTTGTATGTGTATCAAAAGATTAAAATTAGGTAACCACATGTTAGAACATTGTAAAAGTGTCCTAATATGTTGTTATTAGGACGTTATTTGGTTGTTCATGGACATATTATGCGACCATAAATTTGGTTTCATAATCGTATTTGGGATATTAGGACCCTTTTCTTGGTGTTAAAATAACTATAATGTTATATGATAACCGTCCTAAGAATCAACATTTAAGGACGCTTGTTTGTGTATCAAAAGATTAAAAGTAGGTTACCACATGTTAGAACATTGTAAAAGTGTCCTAATATGGTTTTATTAGGACATTATTTGACCTATTATGCGACCATAAAATTGGTATCATAATCTTATTTGAGTTATTAGGACTCTTTTCTTGGTTGCTAAAATAGCTATGATGTTGCATCATATGCGTCCTAACAAACTTTTAAGGACCTTTTTAAGTGTGTCAAAAGATTAAAAGTAGGTAAGCACATGTCAAAACATTGTAAAAGTGTCCTAATATGGTTTTATTAGGACGCTATTTCGGTTATTCATAGTCATATAATACGACCATAAAATTGGTTTCATAAGGTATTTGAGATATTAGGACGCTTTGGACCTATTACGACCGCCTTACATGAAACGCTTTCATCCTTGGTCCTATTAAATGAAAGGTCCTAAAAAGTACCATTTTATGACGCTTATGGGGGTCCTAAAAAGCCACTTTTCTTGTAGTGAGTTTTCAAATTCTTGCTTGTTTGTATGTTTTCTCTCACAAGCTGAACCAAAGTACATTCTGAAAGCCTTAGATGATTCAAGCTGGGTAGAAGCTATGCAAGAGGAGCTTATTCAGTTCAAGATTCAGAAAGTTTGGGTGCTAGTTGATTTACCTAAGGATGCAAAG
Source organism: Artemisia tridentata subsp. tridentata (assembly GCA_021014915.2). Classification (NCBI taxonomy): domain Eukaryota; kingdom Viridiplantae; phylum Streptophyta; class Magnoliopsida; order Asterales; family Asteraceae; genus Artemisia; species Artemisia tridentata. Next base: position 140,126,202 of record CP139503.1, on the reverse strand, counting down.
GTAATTGGCACTAGATGGGTTTTCAAGAATAAAAGGGATGAAAGGGGAATAGTGATTAGGAATAAGGCTAGATTAGTAGCCCAAGGGTACACACAACAAGAAGGTATAGACTATGATGAAGTTTTTGCTCCAGTAGCAAGACTTGAGGCAATTAGGCTTTTCTTAGCTTATGCTTCATTTTGAGGCTTCACAGTTTACCAAATGGTTGTCAAGAGTGCATTTCTATATGGCACAATTGAAGAAGAGGTGTATGTCTCACAACCTCCAGGGTTCATTGATACTGACCATCCAGAAAAAGTGTACAGAGTTGTTAAGGCTCTTTATGGCCTTCATCAGGCACCTAGAGCTTGGTATGAAACACTGGCTTCCTATTTAAAAGAAAATGGATTTCAAAGAGGAAACATTGATCAGACACTTTTCATCAAACAGCACAAGAAGGATCTTCTGTTAGTGCAGGTGTATGTGGATGACATTATCTTTGGATCTACAAGGAAGGAGATGTGTTTGGAGTTTGAGAAGCTTATGCATGATAAGTTTCAGATGAGTTCCATGGGGGAACTTACATTCTTTTTGGGTTTGCAAGTTAAACAGTCATATGAAGGCATATTTATTAATCAAGATAAATATGTTGCTGAAATTCTTAGAAAGTTCAACTTTGCTGATTCAAAAATGGTAAGCACACCAATGGATTCTGAGAAACAACTTCCAAAAGATTTAGATGGAGAAAATGTGGATGTATACACATACAGATCTATGATAGGATCTTTGATGTATCTCACATCATCAAGACCTGACATCATGTTCTCTGTTTGTGCTTGTGCAAGATTTCAAGTAACTCCAAAGGTTTCTCATTTAACAGCAGTCAAGAGGATTTTTAGATATCTCAAGGGTCAACCTAGGTTGGGTCTATGGTATTCAAGGGAATCACCTTTTGATTTGGTAGCATTTTCGGATAGTGATTATGCTGGTGCTAGCTTGGACAGAAAATCAACAACTGCAGGATGTTAATTCCTTGGGTGTAGACTTATCTCATGGCAGTGTAAGAAGCAAACAACTGTGGCTACTTCAACAACTGAAGCTGAATATGTAGCTGCTGCAAGTTGCAGTGCTCAAGTCTTGTGGCTTCAAAACCAACTTCTTGACTATGGGTACAATTTTATGAACACTGTTATTCATATTGATAATTGATGCGTGCGTGCGAGTGCTCTAATTTATACCCACGGTATGTCGTTGTGGTTTTAGCAGTATTCAAGTTTTAAATTTATATTTAGCCGACTTATCAATAACACACACACTTTAACGAGCAGTGTACCCGGTCAATATGTATATAATGGTAAGTAGAGTGTCGATCACTAAGAGTGGAACGTATTATCAAGTTATTCTAATCAGTATTTTAATATCTTAAGTTAGCTATACAACCTAATTTAACGCAAGGGGGGTTCAGCCTGAGAGACTGGCACGGTTTGGTTGCAATTAAATAATAAACTAACTAATAGGCACGAATCAGCGAATAGCACACACGTACATAGATAAATACTCGAGACAATAAGAAGACCTGTCCTGATAGTTAAGTAGCTTGTCACTTGTTTTATTGCTAGTTTTATATGAAGTGTATAGTTCGATGCAACGCACCGAGATTAAGTCCTTTCTCGTTGGTTCTAATCTTATCGGCGAGTAAACCCTTAATGATTACTTATGACTATCCGATTTATCTTTCTTCCTACTTTTCTACAGACGATAGAATGCATAGGCGATCTAATAAATAGGCGAGGAAGGGGCATGGCGACCCAAGCAATGCTCAGCTAGACACAGAGGTTATCAATGCACTAATAAAAGTCACCAAAGACATCAACATATAAACTTTAATTAATGGGAAAGCAATTTTAAGGGGAGTTGAAGTGAATGATAACATAACACAAGCCCATCAATCCTGATCAATTAAAGTGTACTAATACAATAAAACAAAACTACTTAATGAATTGAATACATGCAGGACCTTCTTACAGCTCTCGTATCTTTGTTCATGGTGTGTCGTGTGCTGCTATCACGACTGAATTCGGCCTAGGGCTTCTGTCCTTCGAATATCGTACCTCAAAAAAAGTCTCTTAAAGTCGTCTGACTTTGGGGTATTTATAGTTTCTGTCTGAGGTAAGATGCGGCGCATCTAATAAGTAGATGCGGCGCATTGACTTAACTTCGCGTGGGGTCCAAGATTAATATATTCAGGAATATTCGTACACCGCCAGAAGATGCGGCGTAACTCCATTTATAGATGCGGCGCATGTCCTCTTGTATCTTGGATCGTATCTTGTGAAATCTTGATAGTGATGCACCGTATGTAATAAGTAAGATGCGGCGCATCTGTAGCAGAATGTATTGATCTTGTACATTTCAGTAGACTCTTAACTTCTTGCTTGTTTTGCTCCATAATTAGTCCAAAATCGCCAAGTTTCACCAAATGCTAGTTTTTACCTCAGAATTACAAAAGTAAACGATTAAGTATCAATTCTCACAGATAACATAATAAAACAAGTCAAATAAATAGGATAAATGACGGTAATAAAATGTACTTATTTGAGTTCATCAAATATCCCCCCACTTGAAATTTACTTGTCCCCAAGTAAACCTTGGAATTAATCTTATGAAAATGTATTCTAAAAGATATTAGGATTTATTTTTATATTTAAGCATGTATTTATTTTTGTCATAATCACACAACCAAACACTTAACGAATTAGAAATAAAATAAAATAATTCGATAAAAGCAAATCTAATCGTTTAACTGTCCAGTCATGACGAATATTCTATCATAAGCTTGGCAAGTATACACATCTCCCCCACTAAAGCCAAGGAATAACAAGTCTAAAGCGGTAAAAAAGGTTTATAGGTTAAGGGTTAATCATTCTCCTTAATCTCTATCGATCTCAAATTCCAGAAAAGGCGATAAAGTCACAAATACATGATCGAATCCATGAACACGATACTTGCAATTGCTCAAATCCTTAACTCGAATAGGCTAAAGATAGGTCCAAACTTTACCAATAATATTATATCAAAAAGGGCGACAAAATCATAAATACATAGCCGAATCCACGACTACGATACTTAAGATTGCTCAAATCCTTAATCTCAATAAATCAAAGGTTTGGATAAAGAATAATATAGGGTATGGATAATATTTGGGATATAAATTGGTGTAAAATGAAAAATAAACAAAACAAATAAATTAAAATCCTAAGTGTGGTTAATTACTATCCCAACCATCCCGTGAATAAGACTCATATCATAGAATAACTCACGCTTTAACACTTGAAACACACGCTTTAGGTAGACACGAATTATACTCAACAAGATCTTAATCAAAGAATAAACCTTAGTTGGTGTTCCCATAACTGCCAACTCCCATTCAATCCATAGATATAATATACAACACTTAGTGGTGATATCGACCACTTAATACAAAACTTTACATAAGTTGGTTAAAACAAACATCCAACTCTTCCTTTTTCTTTTTCTTTTCGATTTTTTTTTCCTTTTTTTTTTTTTCTTTTTTTTTATTTTGACATCAACATATATGTGTAAAATTTCACCATATCACTATAATGATAATTCTGGATAATTTTACCATACTTTTCATAACTTCAGAAATAACGGTAATAGTGAAAGTAGTAAACACACGAAAAACTAGACTCAAAGATATACAATATTTACTTTCACTCCAATTGCATTGTGCAATTTCCCGACCTAACCATAGATAATGAATTACGCACGCGAACACAGGTAATGTAAGGAAACACACTTTGCCTAAAGCAATTAACCAACCACGGATTTTAATCTACAGGGTAGGCTAAGGTGTAAGGGTGTAACGAAACATTTTAACGAAGGTGTAAGAAACGAAAGGAATGGCTCTGAGGGTTTTTCTAGGGGTATCTTACTCTAAAAATGAGCGTAACAAAAGGGTTTTTACGGGGGTTAAATAACCAGTGTAGTTAGCTAATAACACAAAACATATAAAGGCTATTTGGGTGTAATCCTAGAATTTTACCAATTTAGACAAGTCATTCCAATTATATAAATAATACTTATTATGGTGGTCTCGAATAGTATACAAGCCAAGTTCTAAAGTTTACAAGTCACCGGCACACTCATAGATTTGTGAATTTTTGAAAAATCACAATTTTTGAAAATAACGTCATGTGTGCAGCTATGCAACTTAGATCTAAAAACAAAAACATGCTAAAAATTTTTAAATTTTGATATATTAAGCACATTTTAAGCATATTTTGAAAAAGTTCAGGACAAGTAAGTGTTAAGTGTTCTAATTCTCCAATCCCCCCACTTAAGTTAAACAACGTCCTCGTTGTTTGTATCAAAGGTTAAAAACTGGAAAATAAAAGAATTAGAACAGAAAAACTCCCCTGAGATTTGCTCGGTATGATCCTCCATTAGTATAAGAGCAAAAATCATCTTTCTTGTGGATGATAACGTTTAAGCTTCATAATAGATGTATCCACAGGAATTGCAGGAATCTATAATACCACCAAGACTTTAAACACACCTAAATTAAGAAAGGTTCAAACTTGCATAATACATTAGTAGTTAGGGAAAATAAAACATAAAAATTAAAACTGAAAATCATCAGGTCAGTCGATGCGCCGTATCTTATGGAAGAAGATACGCCGTATCGAGCCTGGAATAAATACGAATCAGAATAGAAGATGCGCCGCATCCTTAACCAGGGATGCGCAGCATTAAAATAAACTGAAAAAAAGTTTTAAAGTTAAAATATAAATATGCGGAAAAATAAAGTAAGATATGATCATTGCAGGAGATGCGCCGTATCCTCTGCGACCTGACTGACTCGACACAAAACATAGTAATAAAAATTTCTCCGGGTTGTCTCCCGGTCAGCACTTGTCTTTATTCCAGAGTCTTCAAGTTAGACTCACGTTCAGCTCTTTAGTATCGATCATTGAAGGAGTCGAAAACATCGCGCTCCCTCATTGCCAATTCAGTAATATTGAACACTCCTTGCTCGTCCTTAATTTCCACGCCGTTCTTCTTTAATATCTGTATAAACAAAAGTTCTGTCCCTTTCGGGCAGAGATGACAAAATGATAGACGGGAAATTCTTATTATCATATAGGCATAAATAAGCAAGGTGGGGTGGTAGTTCAATAAACACATCATTATTCAAATTCGTTTTCTCAACTATTCTCCTACGTTTGTTAATTACTACGCAATCATACCACTCATCATCAGAATCATTAACAACATCGCGTCTAAGTTCGGTAGGTACATTAAGGTCAATAAATTCCTCAAAGTTCTCATGATTAGGATTAGTTGAGTTGTTTTGAATCAACGTTTCTCCCATAAGCCTAGCTTCAAGATCGAGGTCCATACGCTCTCTTAATCCTAGCACATAGACACCTCTAATTATGCTTTTAACAGGATCTTGGCACTTATAGACTAGTTTATTATTCCCTACCCTTAACGAGATTTTTCTTTTAAACAAATCAATCTTAGCATGGGCAGTAGACAAGAAAGGTCTTACAAGGATTAAAGGAATCTTAACATCCTCGGGCATATCTAGTATAACAAAGTCTACAGGGAAAATAAACTTCTCAATCTTAACTAGCACATTAATAGCAATCCCTTCAGGTCATTTTACCGTTTTGTCAGCCAATTCAATAAGTAACTTAGTTGGTGCTAAATTTCCTAGTCCTAGGGTAGTGAATGTCTTAAGGGGCATTACACTAACGCTAGCTCCTAAGTCGGCTAACACATTATTGAAAGATATATTATTAATTGAACAAGGTAAAGTAAAACTTCCTGGGTCTTTTTCTTTATGAGGTAAGGCATGTAAGTCGGTTGCAGAGCTCTCTTCTTTCATTGTAGCCTTGATCTCCTCTTCAATCTTTGTCTTCTCTTTGAGTAGTCTCCTTAAACTGATTGAAGAATTAAAGAAAAATTCGGGTCTTGCACCATCATTACCATTCATTAGTCTTCTAGGAAAAGGAATGTTAGGAGTGACTTCTTCAGTGGTGCTTATGGCCTTGACATGATCTCTTGGGTTGGTTTCAGTTGAGCTAGGTAAACTTCCGTATCCCCTTTCTTGAAGAACTTTGCTCATTTGACCAATTTGTTGTTCCAATGCTTTGATCGAAGCTCCTTGATTTCTTGTAGTAGTGTCCGTTGAAGCTCGGATTTCTTTGATCATAGCAGTATTCTCTTCATGTCTTTTAGCAGCATCGGCCATAATTTGCTTTAGAGTGTCATCTAAAGTCTGCCTCCTTTCTTGATAAGCGGGATTAAAGTTGTTCTTTTGATAGAATCCCGGGGTGGCTTCCCTAAATCTTCCTGAAGGTCGGAATGGTTGTCCAAATTGGGTGTAATATGCTTCTTTAAACGTCTCACTTTCATTCTTATTCGGGCAATCTTTAGTGTAGTGAGGTCCTTCGCACTTTTCACATCCAACTTGGGCAACATACACTTTTTCATCACGCTTCTTCATCTCTCTACTAATTTTATCCAATTGAGCTTGAATAGCAGCAAACCCGTCAAAATTAGTGCTGCTCTTAGATCTAGTAGAGGTCCCATCGTGCCATTTTTGAGAATGATCAGCAGCTTCTTGGATCGCTTTCCTAGCATTGGCTGCACTCATTTGAGGCACAGCTCCCTTAGCGTCCAAGATTTGTCTAGTAGGCACGTCCAATCCTTGATAAAACAATATTATCTCCTGCATAGGGGTTAGATAGTGTTGAGGACATTTTACCAGTAAATCTTTAAATAGTTCCCAAGCTTGATAAAGAGTTTCATCAGGCTCTTGCTTGAAACTGTTGATAGCCTCCATCTTTTTAGCAGTCTTAGCAGGTGGACAATATCTCTTCAGGAATTTGCTCTTCAAATCTTCCCATGTAGTGATTGAACTAGCAGGTTCATTCCTTAGCCACTTGTTAGCAGCTCCTTTTAGCGATAGTGGAAAGATTCTAAGCATGATTTGATCGTCAGTGACCCCTTCTGAAGTAAACAAATCCGCAATCTCGAGGAGCTTTTCAACATGCTCATTAGCATCCTCATGTTCCGATCTACTGAAAGCATTTTCTCTTAGCTCCTTGAGAAACTGACCCTTCAATTCAAACTTTGACTTATCATCAAATTTTGGTCTAGCAACTCCTGAAGTGTAATCAGCACGGGTTTTGTTCATGTATTCCTCCATAGTTGTGTTTTCGCCCATTGTTTCTGTTTCTTCTTCCTCTTTTTCTTCAGAAAAATAATCAAGCTCGAATGAACTTGAGATATCAAAGCTTTTTGTGTTGAAAAGCCTTTTAAGCGAATGAAAGACTCGTTCAGGATCTTCGAAAGGTTGAATCAAGTTCTTCGTAGAACTCCTGGTCATGCACTTCCTGAAATCAACACAAAAACATCAGTAGGGTATGCTCAAGAAAGTAATATACCAGAAAATTAACAACGAAAACGGAATACGAAAAATTAAAGTTACTGATATCTGCAGACGATACGCCGTATCCAAAAAGTTGGATACGCCGTATCTTATAATCGTTAAAATTTAATCAGACTTTATTCAGAAAATAGATACGCCGCTTAGAAATTCGAATGCGCCGTATCAGTTTTAATAATCAAAAATCTATATTTATTTAAAATTAAATGCGTCGTATTAACAAAAGTTAATGCGCCGTATTTTCGTTACGTTTCAAAATACAAGATTTTTGATTAAGAAGATATGCCGTATCGACAGAGATCGATGCGTCGTATCTGTTTAATAATTCAAAAACTGTTTTTAATTAAAATAATAGATACGCCGTATCTGCGAAGGCAGATGCGTCGTATGGCGTTAACGTTTAGGAAAAAAAAATTATCAAAAACAGATACGCCGTATCTTGGGAAAAGATGCGTCGTATCGAATTAATTAAACGCGTTGTATTTTATAAAAATTAAACGCAATACGTCGTATCTATGAAAATAGATGCACCGTATCGTTTGAATAAGCTCAGTACAACGATAGCAGAACACAGAAAATACGAAAAATAAAAACAAATAAACACAAACGAAAATAAACACAAATAAATGCAAACAAATAACACACAAAACAGAAAATATGCAAAATAATACAATGAATGCAAATTAACCTAATATACAACACAGTTAGCAGTTAGATTAAAAATTAAAAACCTAATTAAAATACTAATCAAAATAACAGATAATAACAATTCACTCCTCGGCAACGGCGCCAAAAACTTGATGCGTGCGTGCGAGTGCTCTAATTTATACCCACGGTATGTCGTTGTGGTTTTAGCAGTATTCAAGTTTTAAATTTATATTTAGCCGACTTATCAATAACACACACACTTTAACGAGCAGTGTACCCGGTCAGTATGTATATAATGGTAAGTAGAGTGTCGATCACTAAGAGTGGAACGTATTATCAAGTTATTCTAATCAGTATTTTAATATCTTTAGTTAGCTATACAACCTAATTTAACGCAAGGGGGGTTCAGCCTGAGAGACTGGCACGGTTTGGTTGCAATTAAATAATAAACTAACTAATAGGCACCAATCAGCGAATAGCACACACGTACACAGATAAATACTCGAGACAATAAGAAGACCTGTCCTGATAGTTAAGTAGCTTGTCACTTGTTTTATTGCTAGTTTTATATGAAGTGTATAGTTCGATGCAACGCACCGAGATTAAGTCCTTTCTCGTTGGTTCTAATCTTATTGGCGAGTAAACCCTTAATGATTACTTATGACTATCCCATTTATCTTTCTTCCTACTTTTTTACAAACGATAGAATGCATAGGCGATCTAATAAATAGGCGAGGAAGGGGCATGGCGACCCAAGCAATGCTCAGCTAGACACAGAGGTTATCAATGCACTAATAAAAGTCACCAAAGACATCAACATATAAACTTTAATTAATGGGAAAGCAATTTTAAGAGGAGTTGAAGTGAATGATAACATAACACAAGCCCATCAATCCTGATCAATTAAAGTGTACAAATACAATAAAACAAAACTACTTAATGAATTGAATACATGCAGGACCTTCTTACAGCTCTCGTATCTTCGTTCAAGGTGTGTCTTGTGCTGCTATTACGACTGAATTCGGCCTAGGGCTTCTGTCCTTCGAATATCGTACCTCACAAAAAGTGTCTTAAAGTCGTCTGACTTTGGGGTATTTATAGTTTCTGTCTGAGGTAAGATGCGGCGCATCTAATAAGTAGATGCGGCGCATTGACTTAACTTCGCGTGGGGTCCAAGATTAATATATTCAGGAATATTTATACACCGCCAGAAGATGCGGCGTAACTCCATTTATAGATGCGGCGCATGTCCTCTTGTATCTTGGATCGTATCTTGTGAAATCTTGATAGTGATGCGCCGTATGTAATAAGTAAGATGCGGCGCATCTGGAGCAGAATGTCTTGATCTTGTACATTTCAGTAGACTCTTAACTTCTTGCTTGTTTTGCTCCATAATTAGTCCAAAATCGCCAAGTTTCACCAAATGCTTGTTTTTACCTGAGAATTACAAAAGTAAACGATTAAGTATCAATTCTCACAGATAACATAATAAAACAAGTCAAATAAATAGGATAAATGACGGTAATAAAATGTACTTATTTGAGTTCATCAATAATAGTAGTACAATTTGCATTATTAAAAATCCGGTACAACATTCTAAAACAAAACACATTGAAATTAGACATCATTTTATTAGAGATTGCAATGAGAAAAAGTTAATTCAAGTAATGAAAATTGCTTCAGAACATAATTTTGCAGATCTGCTAACAAAAGCTTTTGATGTTGGAAGGTTTCAGTACTTGGTATCAAGTATTGGAATGCTTAATACTTAAATTTTTCAATCTATGTGTTTTTATATATACCAATGTGGTTAATTCTGGTGATTACTCAGTTTATTCTGGTGGTTACTCAATTAAGTCTGGTAGTTAAATTTTTGTTTGTGTTGTTGTCTTTGTAAATTTGTACTAGCTATTACTTTAAAATAGTGTTATTTCATACAGTTAGTTATATGTTTATTCTAATATAAGACAAGTACTTTGTACATTGTTCTTTTGGTTTTAGACTACCAATTTCAGGTATGAACATTTGAGCACAAAAGGAAGTTTTCAAGTGAAATGGAAGCAGCAGAATGTTATATCAGTTGCTTACATAACAGGTTTATGATGGACTGAGTTTGGGAATTCTTAACAAAGGTTTATACCTAAGTTCATTAATTCTTTAAAACTACTTTCTTGAAACCTGGTTATCATATTTCACATTGAATTGATGACTTAGTTGATCAGACAGTAACTGATTCAACTCACTTTCTATCATTTTATACTTTTAAGTATAATGAGCAAGTCTAAGGACATCTGATAGAAAGAACAGCTAGTAAAAGTGAATCTAACACTTGTGTTAGAGGCAACAATTGCTATGAGCTGGAAACCCTGTCAAGAAAGCCTTTTGAATAGGTTTATCTTTACACAGGCAGTTATTTATAACTGAAAACATTGGTTCTCACACAACCAGAGGTTGCTTTAAACTGAAATCTTGATTAAGTGTCTGTTATACACTTAATCCCTTTAAAATGGTTGAAAGTAGTATGATTTTTCATAATAAAATCATATGCATACTGCTAAAAGTCAAAAAATTTCTTAATAGATTTTTTGAAATAAAAATGACTCAGACAACCATCAACTGATGGATTATGAGTTATTGCCCCATGAATCACCTCTCATAGGAGTTAACACACCTAGAAGTGATGAGGGCAGCAAATTAAACTCTTAAGGAATTGATGGCTACATGTACAACATTGTCTGATAACAAGTTCTAATTGATAGCTCAGATGATGGGGAGAGATACATTGTGAGAGATCTTCCAAACAGGGGAGGAAATGTTATTTGCATCTCAGGGGAGGAAATAAAGCCCAAGAAAGTTTAACCAATGAAAGGGAGGAAAAGACAAGAGCATACAAGATGATGAGGAAGTTGAAAATGACAAGAATAGAGCTGATTCTGGAGTATTATATATATTCAGAAGGGATGAAGCATTCCAAAGGAGAAAGTTCTATCTAGGTCAAACAAAGAAAGCTTTCAGTTTTAATTTCAGTTCACTACGTTTGTTCATCACTTGCAAAGGCATGCTGATAGATGATTTCACTTGTTGAAACAAGCATCCAAGATACACAGCACCATTGCTTCTTATAATTCCTCCATCCAAGGAAATTGCACCATCTTTTAGGTCATGTTTTAAAACCTGAAGATGTGTATTGATATTGTTGAAGTCAAAGATCAGAAAGCAGATGAGTTACTGAGATAGATATTAATCTTTTAGAAAGAACTTCACAAGGGTCTGACGATGAAGTGTTTGAAAGATCTTCACAATCCATAATTTAATTCAGAAACATGTTGAAATGGATTCACATGTTTAGGGGAGGATTGTTGGGAATTAAATATTCTAAAGTTTAAGTATCGGGAAAATCTCTCAAGTGATTAAATCTGGTAGCAGTAGAGTTAAGTCTGGTGAGTTCCAAAGTTAAGTCTGCTGGTTATCTGCTGGTTAAGTCTGGTCGTTGAAGTTAAGTCTGGTGGTTAAGTCAAGTGTTAATTCTGGTGACTATCAGAGTTAAGTCTGCTTGATGAATATATTAAGTCTGGTTGACTAAAAGTCAATAATACACGGTAGATAATATCTTACCCCATGTGCTCAGTCTTTATCTTATACTCACAGAACAAGTTGTAAACATAGATACACGTTGTATCTTAGTTACTGACACACATAAGATAAGCTAGCAAGTTGTTTGACAAGACTTAACATTATTGTAAAGATCTTTCTTATGTTATAAAAGAAAGATCTTAGTCTAGAGATATAAGTGTGTTAAACTTATAGTGCAAAATATATCTCTCAAGAACAAAGAACAAAAACAATATCACAAGATATAGAAACATAAGATTCAAGGTTGTAACCCTAGTGATAACTCAAGATCACTCGTATTATTATCTTAATAATATTGAATCGTTTGGTGATAATCTTTCATTGTTCATTGTCATATAACAAACACAACTGTTCCATTTCCATAACCATATTAGCCTTCTAAGTGTGATTAAGTAGATTTCGCATACTTAATCATATTCACTCAATATATCATATACACAAAGTACAAAAGGTTTAACCACCTTAACATTGTATCGAATCCTAACACAAGCTATTCACAGAAGTAGGACCAAACAAGTCCATATGCAACATATATAAAGCTTGAGAAATAGAGTTTTGGACCTTTGGCTTACATGAGGCTCTGTGTTGCTTACCTTTAAGGCAAGAAACACAGGTTTGGACATTGAGAAAAGTTTTATTTGGTAAATCTCTTACCAACCCATTTTAACAATTTTTTTAATGGTTTTAAAATTAACATGACCAAGCCTTCTGTGCCACAACATTGATTCTTCCAATGTGGCTTTTGCAACAAGGCAAGTAAGACCTGCTTTAGGAACAAGGTTGTTTATCTGAATACTGTATGTATTACCCTTTCTGGGGATTTTAAGCAATACTTGATTTTCATCAGGTAGCTTGTAATCAGGAGAAAGAATAAGGCAGTCAGTATCAGTAAAAAGAACCTTATTATTTTTATCACATATCTGTGACACCCTAAAGAGGTTGTACTTTAACTCTGGTCCAAAATACACATTATCAAAATCCAGATTACCAGCTTTTATGACACCTTTACCAGTAATCCGACCACCAACACCACAACCAAAGACAACTAGTCCACCATCAAATGCTATGAAATCTGAAAGATAGGACATGTTGCCAGTCATGTGCCTAGAACATCCACTGTCTGAGTATCCTCTATCTTCTTCACCATTTGAAGGATGTTCCTGCACACAAAATAAAGGTGTTAGTTTCTTTTGGGGATCCAAACCATCACTGGTTTGGATCTGCCTTGTGCATCAAGATGAGAAAATTTGTTGGAGGTCATTGATGCACCATTGGGTTTGGTAGATTTTCTAACCCAATGTGCTGAGGCCTTGACAGCATTCCCCCTTTTTCCCTTAACATTTAAGTGCCTAGCAGTAGGATTTGCTGGTCTAGCAGTTGGAACTGCTGACCTAGCAGTTGGAACTGCTTGTTTAAATTTTGGCACCCATTTCTGATTGGTCATTGCTGTTTTCTTATAAAAATGCCTTTTAACTGTTTGTGCATGATTTGAAAATTGTTTTGCACTTGAAACAGTTTGCTTGTTATTAAACCACTTATTTTGACTAGCAGTTGAAAATGTTTTGATGCCAGTCTTTAACATAACAGCTTTGGGTGACATCTTATGATTTGCATTAGGGCTTGTCAATCTAGTTGAACTGTTTTGAGTTACCCTAGCAGTGTTATTCCTATTCACCCTTGTATTCCCAGAAACCCTCTTTTTCCATGGGTTAGAATCACAATAAGCAGCCACATGATCAAAACTTCCACAAACAAAGCACACTTTTCTAATCATAGCAAACTTATCATCCATTTGCTTAGATTTTGAATGATTCCAGTTCCTATGACTACCCTCAGAAATTGGTGATCTGTTCTTAGTCCTATACATCTCAGCATATCGAACACTTTTCCTAACTGGTTTTATGTTTTCAGTCTTAACCACTTTAGGAGCATGTTTAACTTCTACCTTAACAACATTAGGTTTGACCTTAACCTTTGTATCCTCATCATCAGATATCCAATCCTCAATAGTTGGTGCATCTGAGTTCCTATCAAAGGACATCTTTTCCTCAGAAAGAGATTTATCACTAGCAATCACAAAAGAATCTTCTGCCTTAACAAATTTAACAGGATTCTCACTCACTTTAACACCATATCCAGGAAAATCCATATCCTTAAACTCTTCTAAACCTTTATGAGCTAAATCAATTCCTGGTGGAACAAACATTCCTCTAAGAGGGGATGCAACTGACTTATACCCTAAACCAGACTTAGCTTTGTTAAGTATTTGATTCTCTACTATTTTCTGAACTCCTTTTGAAGTATGTTCAAGAGTATCTACATTTAACTGAATATTTTCTTTTTCCTTTTTAAGCTTCTCTAGTTCATATACAAGTCCACTCATTTTATCATCTTTTAGTTGCAAATCCCTCTTCAAAACACCTATCTCATCAGAGAAGTTTGACTCATTCTGTCTATAAAACACAATTTGTTCTTCCAAAACAGCTAGTCCTCTTTTATGATTTGCCACACTAAAATTTACTTGATTAAATTCTACTCAAAGATCATCATACTGTTTCTTAAGACACTCATAATCTTTTAAAGCAGAACAAGTGTTTGAACATTTTTGATCAATATGTACCTTAGAGTCTGAGAAAGCCATCAAACCCAAGTTAGCTGGTTCATCTTCTTCCTCCATGAAGCTCCAATCAAATCCAGTTCCATCTACAGCTACCATAGCCTTGGAAGAAGGCTCTTCAACATTAACTGTTCTCCTTGTTCCTTGCTGATTCTTAAACCCTTGACTCTGGTTGCTTTGTTGTCTTGGACTTCTACATTCCCTGGCAAAGTGCCCCATATTGTGACAATTATAGCACTCCACCTTAGACTTATCATATCCAGCAACATCTCTTCCATTAAAGGTAATCTTATTCCCAGTCCTTTGGTAATACTTCTTAGCCCTAATGCTTATCAAAGCCAACTGCCACTTTAAATCCATAGCTTCCAAATCATCTTCAGGAAATTGAAGAAGATCTTCATTAAAGATCTGAGACCCACCAGATTGTTTTGACACAAATGCATATATGGTCTCTTCAGTCAAGCCGGCAGTACTTGTTTTTACACTAGCTGTGCTAACTGTTGGTTTAGCAGTACCAACTGCTTCTTCATCTTCATGATTTGAACTGTTTGAAGAAGATAAGAAAGCCATATTCCCTGAACTAGAACTGGTGCTACCACTCTTCTTCACCTTCTGCTCAACAATCTTAAGATTGTTGTAAAGCTCATTCAATGTCATTTTCTCCAGTTCTGGTTTATTGCTCCAAACCACAACATAAGTGTTCCATTCAGTAGGTAAACTATTTAGAAACTTCATGTTGAGGTGTTCCTGTGGAATCACAATCTTCAACACAGTAAGTTGACTGATGATCTTTTGAAGCCTATTAAAGATATGGTCCAAAGTTTCATTGCTTGTTGCAGTGAAGTTCTCATAAATTTGTTTAAGTAAAGTTCTCTGTGCCTTCTTGGTAGCTTCATTGCCACCAAATCTTTCCACCACTGCTTCAAAAAGGGTCTTAGCAGTCTCATATTGGCTAAAGTTCAGCACTTGATCATTAGGAATTGCCATTAGTAACAAATTCCTAGCCTTCTGATCATTCTTCTTTTTTATTCTCTCCTCATTAGTAACAGGCTCAGTGTTGAGCTTTGTTGTCTTTGAGCCATCAGCATGTGTTTCCTCAGTTGGAATTGGTTTGAATGAATCACCATTGATAATTATATCCCATAATGCATAGTCTTGCACCATGAAATATTGCTCTATTCTGAGCCGCCATAAATCGTATTCATTCTGTTTCAGCATGGGGAGTTTAGCAAGGATTGAGGTTTGTGGTGTCTCCATGTCCATCTTCTTGGTAGTAAGTTAATGAATACTTCTGGATCTTCTAAATCAAAGTATCAGAACCTGTCTCTGATACCACTTGACCGGATCTAAACACACACGTTGTGTTAGAGATACTTTGAGTATATACTTAACAGCACGCGGAATATACTATTAAGTACTTAGAAGAATTCTTGTTTGGTGATTGTATAGATGTAACAGTAAGAACAATAACAATATTCACTCAAACAATTTGCTTCAATTTAATATGAGAATTACAATTACGATCGTGAAGCTATGTTAATGATGATATATCTAAAACTTAACCTAGGATCTCCTTTTATAGGACAAGGAGTCCTTTACAAGTAAACAATCTGCCGTATATATCTAACTTTATAAGATATACATTAAATCTTTTCTATATATATCTTCACACGGTTTCATCTTAAACTTATAAGCAGTACTAACTCTTCTTATCAACAGTACCAACTGTTAATGTATTCTTTAGCAACACTTCAACCGTACTAACTTATACAGAACCGTACCAACTGCTTAATTTAATTCCCAACATTTAGTAACAAAAGCATATAAATATAACCAAATAACACATACAAAAGCACGAATAACGCTACTGAAAACATGCACAATTTGAGCGTTATCAATATCGTAAATCAAATAACGTCAAATTTTCATTCAAGCATAGGAAATAACAAGTATCAAAGTCCAATGTCCAAATTATATCTCATGTTTTCCAAATTAATTAACCAGAACACCATATCGATGACAAATAATTAATAAATGACAAAATAATAAAATGAAAGATATTATGGACCATGTGTATTGGGCTTTAGCAATACTCAACTCACATACTAATGGACTTTCTTTGGGCTTTCTGGCCCAAGTTAATAACACTTAACCCATTTAGGACTTATCCAAGTCCAAAACGACTCAACACTAACCCGAGGTTTTCTAACCTCGAGTCTTACACGGCCGAGACTCACCTGAGTCTCGAATAGACTTATTATCGACTAGTCGTGGCCCTCTTGGGTCACGGCTTAAACCACTTGACAACTAACTATCCAACACTTAGCCAAACACACACGGCTATAAACAATCTTGACCAAATTTAGCTATTGACCTTGGCCGTGACTCATTGAGTCACGGCTCGATTTTACTCGAGCCTTAGAGCTCTCGGACCAATCATCAAACAATACCAAAACCAAAATCTCAACACGACACAACCATGCCATGCCGTGACTCATTTGAGTCACAGCTCGAGTCTATTAGAGCTAAAAGGCTATCGGCTAGACAACAACAATACCACATCCAAACAAAGTCCAAACTTCATGACAACTAGACCATCAAGGCTATGCTGTGACTCATTTAAGTCATGGCTCTAGCCAACTCGAGCCAATAGGCTCTCGGTTACACAATTACAATCATAATCCAAATCAAAAATCCAACAAATCCAAATCCATACACAACAATACCAACACTGCCTCAAATCCTAACTCTAATCCTATCCCTAGACCACGCTGTGACTCACTGAGTCATGGTTTAAACATCACACGATTCACAAGGCTCTCGACATCAACCTCCATGGACCAATTTCGAGATCAATCACATCCAAATCCAAGCTAGAACAATAAAAATAAATTAGAAATAAATAAGAATAAACAACTCACCCCGAGTCAACGCGAGTTGACTCGGTGAGTCACCCAACTCGGACTGAGTCGAGGGTTTCAC
This sequence comes from Artemisia tridentata subsp. tridentata, assembly GCA_021014915.2. Lineage (NCBI taxonomy): Eukaryota > Viridiplantae > Streptophyta > Magnoliopsida > Asterales > Asteraceae > Artemisia > Artemisia tridentata. The sequence continues at coordinate 140,108,863 of CP139503.1, read as the reverse complement.
GGCCGAACAATATAGATCCACACGGTTTTTTATTAGATTTAAAAGATTTTTAACATGTTTTATTATTAAAATGTTCGAATAAAAGATTTAGAGTTTTTTGGGTTTTGGATTTAAAAAGAGAAGAAAATATAAGGCGCGTGGATTACCGAGAGCTGGCAGATAAGGGTGGAGGCTTGGTGGTGGGTGGTGCCGTGATGATGGTGGAGGTTATGGTGCTTCAAACTACGGCCAAAAGGGCTCCGTAGGTCTTCAACTGCTCCAGATAAGATCTGGGAAACCTGATCTATGTTTTGGGGTAATAAGGTGGTTCGTCGAAAATTTTTCCGGTGACGGTGGTTGCCGGAGGCGCGGTGGTTGCCGGAGAAGGTGGCCGGACAGGGTGGGGGAGAGAGACAGATATATGAGTGGGGTGTTTGTGTGTGTAAAATGAATGAAAAAGAAAAAAAATACATTTTATACCACAACAGGGACTAAACATGGACAAATTAAAGTATGGGGGTGCAGTGTAATATTTTGGGCGGGGGTAATAGTTGCCAAGGTGGTAAAACTTTTGCCATAATCACTGTAGGACCCATTCGACGTACCAAACGGACTCAAAAAATTATGAAACTTGCGCCGTTGAGTCCGAAATACTTTTTCCAATGAAAACACGTATTAATACGTATAACTTTCTCGGAGTTACTTTATTTAATAAATTGATTCGTTTCGTGTGTTTTAGGTTGTGCCAGCTCGATAAATGATTAACGCTCACATTTAACAAGATATCCAAGGTCTTTCAAGCCCAAACAAGTTCAAGGAAATTTAAAAGCTAAGGGAAACAAAAAATAATTATTTTGGCTCGTAAAATAAGTTTTGGAAAATTTTCGGTTGTTCCATCATATACCCCTAAAAAGGAATCGCGTCCTCGCGATTTAGTTCTAGTTATCTATCGGAATGGTGTCGGTGAAAAGGTGATGGTACTAGTAACGTATTTGGGTCTCACTAGGTTGTTTTAAGGATTTCTCCTTGCCTGTGGGAGGGTACCTAGGTGGTCTGCCATAAGTTGTCTCCCTTCTGGTGATTTGGTGAGGTACAATGATCCCTGAAGTAAGTTTATTAGAGAGAAACGATTTAAGTCTTGACTACACGATGTTTCACAATTTTGTCAACGTGGTCTCTTCTCAAATCCTCACGGTCTTAATCCAATATATGGTCCATATCCTAGTGACACAAAAGTTCAAATTAATACATATAAGGTGGTGAAAATGACATGATGACTGGTCTTCAAGATTTGTTTCGAAATTAGGAGTTTTCCTCCTCAGAGGACTGGATAAAAATTTTGTTTGAAAATTTTATTTGAGTAGGTGTTTATACGAGTTTGACCAAAATAACTTTCCAAGTATTACAGATTTCTTTGTTGGAGAAATTTAATAGTTACATAAGATACAGTTTCAAAAGATTGAAAGTTTTGTAAAACGAGTTTTTAATCATGGTATGGATAAGGTAGTTTTTCGCAAAATTGACGTTTGACATTTCCCACCAAAAGTTTGGTAAAGTTTGACCAGATGAACTTAATCCGCAAAATAGGTATTTCAAAAAAAATATCACTATAGGTTTCATGGTTGACATGAAAGCATTTTAAGAAGGATCCTTAAAAGTAGGAACATCGAAGAAGAAGAGTAAATGAGCATCTACGTCCACCTATGTTTCTAAATATCCAAAGAAAAGATCTAGTTGTCAATGCTGAGCGGGGTTCAATGATTAATATCAGGCGAAGCTCAAATGTGTAAGTATCCAGCTTGTTTTAAACGGTACTAAAAGGTATCCTGACAGAAATTGTTGTACTGGCGGTCTGAAAGGGATAACTTGGTGCTAAGGGGTATCTTAACTTAAACGGTTGCACTAGTGACCTGAAAGGCCTGAATTAGCTTGATACTATGTTGGGAAAAGTCCTTCCTGTTCACAAGGTGAGGTCGGGTATCAATAGTTGCTAGGTAGGCCAAGATCCCTTGGCATCCCAGTGCAGAAGTCGTGTCACATAAAAGAAAGTGAGAGCTTTGTGATGAAGCGGGTTATAAAAGAAAAGGGATTTCCTGTCTGTGTTGTCTAGAACTCCTAGAAGGTGCAATATCTTAAGAGCTATGGTATATTGACAACATAGTTCAACGCATGCACTATTAATCATGGAATCTAATCGCATGGAGCGAATGAGGTAACTTATTTAGTGATGAAATAGTATCAAGGGTTGGTAGGTTGTTATCTATAATCCCAGGAGAAAGTGTGGAATCCTTTTCTAAGGTTTGATTTATTTTCAAAAGGAAATATTGGTTATCCTGTTTATGAATTAGTAATACGAAAACATTTTTCATGAAGGTAAATGGTTTACACGGTGATTGTAAAAAATTTTATAAAGTAGTTTATAGAACAGTTTATATAGTGATAGAGAATGACTTATTATTTATAAAATAATGATATAACCATAGTTAAATTTGTAATTTACTAGAAAGATGAAGATCGGGTTACACAATAACTTGAGAGATGATTTGTACGACAATGAATAGAGTAATAAGAAAATCATTTGTTATCTGTAAATATTAGCAAAGCTATAGTTTACTTAGTGATTTAGTAACAAAACAGTTCATCGGGTGACAGTAAAATAGTTTTTGGAAAGTAATGGCGAAATAAATTCGTAAGATAATAATAACACGGTTGTGTTGTTTTTAAATCAATCAGCAGCTAAATCAGTTCATAGGAGTGTAAAATGGTCCATAAAGTTATAGTAAAACTTGTATGATGAATATAACTTGGTTTGCAAAAATTTTGTGAAACTGTTCATTGATTTATGAGAAAGTAATAAAGTAGCAAATCGGTTTATTATTTTGTAATAGGATAGCTCGTACAACGAGTTGTAAAACAATTTATAGAGTAACATGAAAAAAACAATTCATTATTTATAAAATAGTAGTAAAACCGCAGTTTGTGATATGTTGATAAGACAGTAAATTGGTTTATAAAATAACCGGTGGAATGATGTTAAGAAATCAATTCATTGTTTATAAAATAATGGTAAGGTCAAAAATTTGTTGTTAGAATACAATAGTAAAACGTTTTCTAGAATGACCGCAATACGGTCGGTAAAATAATTGAAAACGATTTCGTGAATGTTTGTGTAGTGGTAATAATAATGGAATGTAAAATGATGTAGTAAGTGGGTTGTTTACTTATAGAAAAGTTTGATTAGATAATTGTTAAGATAACGAATTAAAAGTGAAATAATATGATGATAAGTATGTTATAGTATGTAGTAATATCATAGTTGCATTTGACATTTTGATTATTAAATGTTCAATAATAACAAAAATATAGAATGTAATTGAAGTATGATGGTTCGTAAAAGTTGAAATAGAACGATATTGCTTAAGTGCATAAATAACCAAAATGGGATGACTCAAAATATGAGAGTAAAAACACGGTAAGTTACGAATGTATGTGAGAATGAGGTAAGTGTATACGAAGTTAAGGTAACGATTTGAAACTATTTATATTGCGGCTAATATGCCCCATCAGCGGCGTCTATTAAAACGAAAATGTTGAAAAATAAAACATATTTAGGATGTGTAAAAAGGATAACGAATGCTATTAAGTGTGCTATAGTTGACATCCTGAGGGTTATGGGCCTACGGTCAAAGTGTAAAGGTGTGAAATGGTTAATGATCTTTCGAGGTACATGGTTTATGATCCATGGTGTGTACAAAATCCTAATCAACAAAATTCTAATTATCTAAACCAGAATCAACTTCAAAACACGAACACTAGGGTGAACCTCGTAATCATAGTTAATTCAGGTAACTCTACTTACCACCTAAGGTTAATATTTTCTCATGAGTACTATTATCTCCTTTACAGCCTTAAGGTCTAATTCGTACAACTAAACCATTAAGGTGTCCATTTCGATTGACGAGTTACTTCCTAAGGCAACTAATGATGTCGCTCGACTCATTGGCTTATAATGCGGTGTACTTGAGCTTTCTCACAAGTTGAGGGGTAGGGGAAAACGTGATATGTGACCTAATGGTCGAAGGTAATACTAGAGTAGTAATGTCTTCAAAAATGGCTTTCGAATAGTATTCCTGAATAGTGTTTCCAAAATGACACTTCTAAAATAGTGTGTCTCAAAATGGTGTGTTCGAAATAGTGTTTCCAAAACAGTTCTCAAAATAATATACCAATAGTGTATCCAAAATAGTTCTCAAAATATTATACCAATATGACACGTCTTCAAAATAGTGTAACTAATATTGACCGTCCAAAATAGTATTCGAAATGGTATGTCAGAGTAGCGTTGTCAAAACAGTTTTCCCAGAATAACGTACCCAAAATAGTCTTTCTCGAAATAACGTTTTCAAAATAATGTATCAGCATATTCATACGTTTAATAAATAAATAGTGTATCTCGAAACGGTGTGTCCAAAACAGTTCCCAAAATAGTACATCAATATAATGTCGACTGTACCAGATCGTATCACCGAACTCAAATTTATTTTCTTTACAATTAACTGAAGACAACTTGCATATAAACTCTTACTTGAACCGACGTGAAAAGCCTAGAATAAATTCTAATTACACTAGGACTTAGGTTATATTTTGTCCACAACGCTCCAGTACCTTGCTCCTGCTCCAGTTCACATCTTTTAAACTCCAAAACAATTCCCTTTTCTTAAATTACTTACGGTTGTCAATTCAACGAACTATATTCGTTATTCAAAATTTAACACCCGATATACCCAATTCTTTCAACGATTATTTTTATCGTATTTTTATATTTCCAAAAAGATTACAAAAGTTCCAAAAGTATTTCCAGACACCTAAAGTAATTTCTTTACAACTTACGTTTAAATACGTATAACTTTCGTTAATTACCAAAACAATAACCAATACATATTTTTAACACCCAATACCTACAATATATACATTTTTGTATCAAAACTACTCATTTTATCCTAAATCATACCCATTGCGCCCCCCCCCCCCTTCATTATAGACTTTTATGAGACAAAAATACACAAACATTAATTAGCACACATATTACCACAAAACATGGAACTAGTAAATTCAACTTGGAGGCTTGACCTCCAAATTGTCCCCTTGACCCCCCCCCCCCCAACCCTTAGCTAATTTAATGGTCTTGACTTACTATTGCTAGTTTGAACAACTTCAAGTATATATAGCCCTAAACTAGTTCCCATTTCATTTCTATTAGCAAAAAAATAAATAATCCTACCCATTATATACCACCATTCGACCCACTTTGGAGCCAAGGAGAGGAGAAAATTTGTTGTGGCTAAGATCAAGTATATTAGGGCACATTAGCAAAGGTTTGGAGCATTAGGCTTGAGGTCAAGCAAGTGTTTTACAACTCCCATCTCACTAATCACTCTTGTAAGTATTCTTACACTAGTAACACTTCATGTTTTTCATGTTTTCATGCTTGTCAAGTATCTATACATAGTTATCACTTGGTACATGTTGATAAAGTTTACATTTACAACAATCCTTTAACAAAAGTTTATGTCTTAACAAGTTCTTACTACAAATAAACCTTATTTGTATACATGTATATTAGTAAACATGTGGATATAAATGCTGTTGATAATTATTTACATGGACTTTGAATATTGCTAAGTCTATGTTTAGATTACTATTATTATGTTGAGGAGATCATGGGTGAACTAGGACAAGATTTAAAGTGGTATGGAATGGGATAGAAACTAGAAAACACACTTTTGAAACATCTACATAAGCTACTATCCCGTTTTGTAAAAACTAGAGAAATCAGTAGGTTGTGAGTAATTTTTGGCTAAAATATAGAAAATAGACTTAATAACGAAAACATAGACGCTTGAATAAGTTAAAACGGGCTTGTAACGAAAAAGATACGCTATTTTAAATTTAGACGACGAAAACTACATTTTCAGAAAAATCTGAAAAATACATTCTGTCCAGAATTTTGAGAAATGAAAAACTGAGGTTAAATGATATGCAGACTAGCCATGACTTTGAAAAGCCGATATTATACTTGAATACCTTCGCGGGGATAGGTCAAACTTAAGAAACGAAGCAACGACGCAAAAGTTATGGCCTAATAAAGATTTACGTCAACATATAATTTTGACAGCCTATTAGGAAGCTGTTAGAATTTTTAGAAATGAATTTTGGATCTTTTTGAGTACGTATTGGTTAAAATGAGGTAATCGGAAATGGTAGAACATTATATAGACTTATTACACGCGTTAGAGACTTTTGAGATAGCCATTAACATGACGACAAAAATTTGGTCGCAAGATAACCAAGTTACATTTTCTAAAAGTGACAACTTTCCAAATAAAGGATCAAATTGACGTAACAAAATTTTGACAACAAATATTACAACATGTACAAGTGATCAAGTAGAGTATGAACTTGCATGCTTGACCTTGTTTTCGAAGCCTAAGACATATGTATTATTTAGGTGGCGGTTAGGTTATCGGACCTATATTTCCAGTTTACCAAAATACCAAACGAGATTTGCTTTCGCTAAGGTGAGTTTCATAGCCCCGATTTTACATTGTTTATACATGATTTCTAAACCCTCGGGGTGGTAATACACTGCTTGTTTTTACATACGGTCACAAGTGCTAAAACAGTTACTTTGCCTAAGTTACCACATTGCTATTAAAGTACCCTATGAATCATGAACCGTTAATTACTTGTATGTACAGATGTTCTGAATAGATCTATTTGGGTTGACACCCCGTCCGGGTTGGTCGCGCCAACTGGGTAAACGGATGCATATCATTCGGATTATTTCTGAGTGCTTGGCAAACACTTATTTGGGGTATTTATTATTGTGCTTGATTGCATACTATTACGTCGAGCTTCGGGGTCATGAGCTTAGGCACTGTATTTATTATTTTTGGATGTGACACTACATTTGTTGTACTGTCTTGCTATTGAAATCTTGTGGTCCGCGATACAGTTTATTTATACCTATGACTCTCACCAACATTATTGTTGACCCTTTTAGCGTGTATTCTCAGGTAACTAGGTGATGTTGATGCGCCTCTTGTATGGAGCACTTTTGAGTCACATTTTGAAAGCACATCATAATGAAGATTTTCTTGCATTATTTAGCGTTTGATCATATATTAAAATCTTACATTTTGATGGTGAACTCTGATAACTATGTTTTGTAAAACGTTATGTAAAATCAAACGCTTATTTTAAAATGACACACTTATAGGTCGTTCTTTATTCCTTGTACTTTGTTGACCATGTTCGTCACACCTTCGGAATTCCATTCCGCTGCAAACATAGATTTTGGGGGTTTGACAGATTGGTATAAGAGCCAAGGTTATAGAGAACTAGGATGCATCATTGACCCTAGACTATAACCACTAGGTCACGACACTTCACAACATCATGATGTGCATACGATTTTGATACTTGTTTTATTTACCTATTTTATATAAGTGCTTGTACTTATATAATTTTGTATTGACCTGGTTTACAGGGATATGTCTTCACCCACCGATCCTATCATCCTCAATTCGGATTCAGATATGGACGATTCGTCATCATCCACTGTTCCGGTCACACCAGTCATTCCTATTCCTGTATCCTCCGGCGATGAGTCTGCTGAGACCGAGCCATTTCAGGACGCTCAGACTATATCTACACTAACTATACCATCATCACCCATTGCACCAGTCCCTCCAGTTTCATCACCACCCGTTTCACCACCAGTTCGCCGTGTTAGGCGTGTTCCTGTTGTGCGACCAGATCAGATCCCTATCAGTCGTTGCTACCGATTATATGAGCATGGCCCTGTCATGCTTCACACCGCTAGGAAGAGGGTTCGCTCTCGACCCAGCCATGCATCAGCACCTACTATTCCACCTCGTATCCCATCACCACCATCATCTCCACCACCACCACCACCAGTTATTTACCGTCAGACTAGCACAGTTCCATTGCCACCATCACCATCCAGAGATGTTTCTGACACCCTGCTACCACCTCGAAAGAGGGCATTTACCATGGTTTCTTCCCCTTTAGATCCCTATGTTATGGTTGCTGCTGAGGCCTCTACTCGACACGAGGTTCGCAGATGGGTTGACGCCCGTAGATGGTCATTTATTCCTCTTAAACTTAGTAGATGGAGATACGATGAGGGGACTCCGCGTGCTTGAGAGTTAGGAGAGAGTTCAGAGATGGCTGTTGCTTGAGTTATGCCGGTTACCGCTGAGCCGATCCATCATACTATTCCACTTCTGATCGCGAGGATGGTCCGTCATGAGGACCGTATTGGCTGAGCGTTTGATCGTCTCGATGAGGTTCCCCTAGAGCGCATTGAGACTTTGGAGATGCAGCTAGAGCACCAGATCGTTGCACACTCCTGGATTCCTACACTTGAGCGTTTCATGGATGATGAGCAGGCACAGCGATGTGACCAGGATGCGTTGATTGCTAGTCTCCGTGATCAGATCAGAGATCTCCAGCACCGTCTCGATGGTACATCAGGCAGTGCCTAGACTGGACTTGTATTGTAGATAGCTTTTGTATGTATATCCTAGCCACGGGGTGTGTTGAATTAGTAGTGACACTTGTGATCTTTTGTTAGTTGTACAACAATGTAGCAAGTCATTTTAGAATGTATTGTATGGCTACTCTATGGTATGTTATCGGTCGATGTGAACCGAGACTTTTTGTTTTGTATCCACGTATGTTGCGATGTATCTATGTATGTTGTGATTATATCTACTCATGTTGTGATTATGTTATGGTCGACGTGATCTATTCTTATTGTGGTTGATTTGTTTTATCATACCATATTCTTACCTTGATTTATCCTTGTCGTGATGTATTTTTTTATATTGTTGTGGTTAATCTTGTAGTGATTTTCACATGTCATGGTTGTATATATATATATACTTGTAATGACCTTTGTTACTTATGGATCCTAATTATTGTTGTTTCATGTGATTAGAAGAACAATGCCACCTAAGAAACAAAGCATGAGTACAGCTGAGATCGATCGACTCGTTCCCCAAAGGGTCACAGCACAGGTTGCTGCTGCTATGGCTGAATATGAAACAAATCGCAACAGTGGTAACGACGGAGAAGCTAGTGGAACGGTTGAAACCACGACTCGTGGATGTACTTACAAGGAATTTTCGGGTTGCAAGCCGCAGACTTTCAGCGGCACGGAAGGAGCTGTCGGTTTGGCACGATGGTTTGAGAAGTTGGAATCGACTTTCCGTATGTGCAACTGCGCGGAAAACTGTAAGGTGAAATATGCTACAGGTACCTTGTTTGATGGTGCCTTATCTTGGTGGAATACTTATGCCCAATCAGTGGGAATTAATGCTGCTTTTGAATTACCATGGGCTGAGTTTAAGGAAATGGTAACTGTTGAGTATTGTCCGAGAAATGAAGTTCAAAAATTGGAAGTTGAATTTTGGAATTTAACAGTGAAAGGGTACGACATTGCAGCTTATACCCAACGATATCATGAATTGGCTACTCTCTGCCCTGAGATAGTTTTGACCACTCAGAAAAAGATTGAAAGGTACATATGGGGACTTCCATCTTATATTCAAGGAAATGTCACCTCTTCTAAGCCGAGTACTCTGGATGAGACAATCCGAATGTCTCACAATTTGATGGATCAAGTTGTTCGGGCAAAGGCTACTCGAGATAGCAATAACAGTAACCGCAACAACAACAACAACTGCCACCACAACAGTAACATCAACAAGAGAAAGTGGGATTCTACTCACGGAGGAAATGCTGCTCAACAACCCAACAAAAGACAAGAAGTTGTTAAGGCTTATGTTGTGGGTCCGAATGAAAGGAAAGGTTATAAAGGAAATCTTCCTAAGTGTGACAAGTGCCAACGTCACCACAATCCAGGACGTTGCCCTACTCCATGTGGCAATTGTAAGAAAATCGGGCACTTAACCAAAGATTGTAGGTCTCCTACTGCTGCAACTAATCAAAGGGTTCCCGGAGCATGTTTCGGATGTGGCGAAACAGGACATTTCAAGAAAAAATGCCCAAAGGAGAAGAATCAGGGAACTCAGAATAATGGAGCTCGGGGAAGAGTCTACAATCTCAGAAAAAAGGAAGCTACTGAGGAGCCGAATGTTGTCACGGGTACGTTTCTTCTCAATGGTGGTTATGCTTCAGTTTTATTTGATTCGGGTGCCGATAAAAGTTTTGTGTCTACTACTTTTGCTCCTTTACTAAATATTGCACCGACCACCTTAGACACCGCCTACAACGTTGAATTAGCAAATGGTAACTTAGTTGGCTCCGACACCATAATCCGCGGATGCACTTTTAACTTCCTAAATCATCCATTTAACATAGACCTTATCCCTTTCGAGCTCGGTAGTTTTGACGTCATAATCGGTATGGATTGGATATATAAAAACCAAGCTAGGATCATTTGCGACGAAAAGGTTGTTCATTTCTCTTTTAATGGTGAAACCTTGATTATCCGTGGGGAACGAAGTGGAACCCGATTAAACATCATATCATGTGTCAAGACCGAAAAGTATATAAAGAAGGGATGTCATGCCTTTCTGGCACGCATAACCGAAAAGAAGTTGGATGAGAAACGATTGGAAGATGTACCGATTGTTTGAGATTTTTCAGAACTCTTTCCCGAAGACTTTCCTGGATTACCGCCTACCCGTCAAGTAGAGTTCCAAATAGATTTAGTGCCAGGAGCGGCACCAATTGCAAGAGCACCCTACCGACTAGCACCATCAGAGTTGCAAGAATTGTCTAATCAGTTGCAAGAACTACTAGACAAGGGATTCATTAGACCAAGTTCCTTGCCTTGGGGAGCACCGGTCTAGTTTGTAAAGAAGAAGGATGGATCATTCCGAATGTGCATAGATTATCGTGAGCTGAACAAGTTAACGGTGAAGAACCGTTATCCACTTCCAAGAATCGACGATTTGTTCGATCAGTTGCAAGGTTCCAGTTTTTACTCGAAGATCGATTTGAGATCGGGTTATCATCAACTAACGGTTCGCGAAGAAGATATTCCGAAAATGGCTTTTAGGACTCGTTATGGTCATTATGAGTTTCAAGTGATGTCGTTTGGGTTAACTAATGCATCGGCAATATTTATGGATCTCATGAATCGTGTGTGCAAACCGTACCTGGACAAATTTGTAATTGTGTTCATTGATGATATTCTAATCTACTCTAAAAGCAAAGAAGAGCACAAAGAACATCTAAAGACGATCTTAGAATTACTCAAGAACGAGAAGTTGTACGCCAAGTTTTCTAAGTGCGATTTTTGGATCCGAAAGGTACAATTTCTTGGGCACGTGATTGATAGTCAGGGATCGCATGTTGGCTTGGCTAAGATCGAGGCTATTAAGGATTGGGAAATGCCCAAGACTCCCACAGAGATTCATCATTCTAGTCTGTGTTTTCCGAGATTCATCGAGAGTTTCTCTAAAATGCGAAGCTTTAACCAGCTAATGCATAAGATCAAATACGAATGGGGAAGAAACAAGAATCCGCCTTCCAGTTGTTGAAGAAAAAACTTTGCAGTGCGCCGATTTTTGCATTCCCCGAAGGAATGGAAAAATCATAGTTTATTCCGATGCTTCGCATAAAGGACTTGGGGCAGTTTTAATGCAGAATGAAAAGGTTATAGCTTACGCGACTCGACAACTAAAAGTTTATGAGAAGAATTACAACACTAATGACTTAGAGTTAGGAGCAGTTGTCTTTGCGCTAAAGATTTGGAGACATTACCTCTACGTTACAAAGTGTAAAGTGTACACCGACCACAAAAGTCTTCAACATATCTTAGATCAGAAAGAGCTTAATATGAGGCAACGCCTTTGGATAGAACTACTTAGTGACTATGATTACGAGATTCGATATCATCCTGGCAAAGCGAATGTAGTAGCAGATTCCCTTAGCAGGAAAGAACGACTTAAACCCTTACGAGTAAGATCATTGGGTATGACCATTAGTTCACCTCTTCCATCCAAAATTCTTGAGGCTCAGGCCGAAGCACTTAAGACGGAGAACCGACCTAAGGAGAACATTCATGGTATGAAAGAAAGTAAGAATGGTTTTGTGAAAAGATTCGATGGAATGTTATGCTTCAAAGATAGGAGTTGGATACCACATTTTGGTGGCCTACGAGAGTTGATCCTGCACGAATCACACAAGTCCAAATATTCCATACACCCAGGTTCCGATAAAACGTACCAAGACCTCAAAAAGCTGTATTGGTGGTCGAATATGAAGGCCGACATCGCTACTTATGTTAGCAAATGTCTTACTTGCTCCAAAGTTAAGGTCGAATACCAGAAGCCGTCCGGTTTACTACAGCAACCAGAGATTCCTCAATGGAAATGGGAGCGTATAACCATGGACTTCATCACTAAATTCCTAAAACTTCGAGCGGTCACGACGCGATTTGTGTGATCATTGATCGTCTCACCAAATCAGCTCATTTCTTGCCCATTAAAGAAACCTACAAGATGGATAAGTTAACCAGAATCTATACCCAAGAGATTGTCTCGAAACATGGTGTACCAGTTTCAATCATTTCAGATCGAGACAATCGATTAACTTCAAGATTTTAGGAATCGCTTAATGATGCCTTTGGAACCCGTCTCGATATGGGTACAACCTATCATCCACAGACCGATGATCAAAGTGAGAGGACCATCCAAACACTCGAAGACATGCGATGTGCCTGTGTGATTGATTTAGTTAATAGCTGGGATACTTACTTGCCGTTAATTGAGTTTTCCTAAAACAATAGTTATCATACAAGTATAAAGGTTGCACCATTTGAAGCACTCTACGGTAGGAAATGCCGATCACCAGTCTGTTGGGTTGAAGTCTGAGATGCTCAACTTACCGGCCCAGAAATTATTCACGAGACAACCGAGAAGATTGTTCAGATTCAGAATAGACTGCAAGCCACCAGAGATAATCAGAAAAGTTACGCCGATGTGAGGCGTAAGCCCTTAGAATTCAAAGTTGGAGACATGGTAATGCTGAAGGTATCGCCTTGGAAAGGTGTGATACGATTTGGGAAGCGCGGGAAATTGAACCCAAGGTATATTGGACCATTAAAGATTCTAGCAAGAATCGGTCCAGTGGCATACAGACTTGAAATCCCGCCAGAGCTTAGCAGTGTGCACAACACCTTTCATGTTTCTAATCTCAAGAAGTGTTTATCCGACGAATCCCTCGTCATTCCTTTAGAAGAGATTCAGCTCGATGACAAACTTAATTTCATCAAAGAGCCAGTAGAAATTATGGATCGTGATGTCAAACAATTAAAGCATAGTAGAATTCCTATCGTCAAAGTTCGCTGGAATTCTCAACGAGGTCCCGAGTTCACTTGGGAACGAGAAGACCAGATTCGTCGAAAGTATCCGCATCTCTTCACCGACGACACTCCAATGACCAACACTGGCTGAATCTCAAGGACGAGATTCATTTTTATGGGTGGTAAACTATCACAACCCGTAAAATTTCAGGTCAATACTATTCACCGAACTCAAATTTATTTTCTTGACAATTAACTGAAGACAACTTGCATATAAACTCTTACTTGAACCGATGTGAAAAGCCTAGAATAAATTTTAAGTACACTAGGACTTAGGTTATATTTTGTCCACAACGCTCCAGTGCCTTGCTCCTACTCCAGTTCACATCTTTTAAATTCCAAAAAAAATCCCATTTCTTAAATTACTTACGGTTGTCAATTCAACGAACTATATTCGTTATTCAAAATTTAACACCCGATATACCCAATTCTTTCAATGATTATTTTTATTGTATTTTTATATTTCCAAAAAGATTACAAAAGTTCCAAAAATATTTCCTGACACCTAAAGAAATTTCTTTACAAATTACGTTTAAATACGTATAACTTTCGTTAATTACCGAAACAATAACCAATACATATTTTTAACACCCAATACCTACAATATATACATTGTTGTATCAAAACTACTCATTTTAACCTAAATCATACCCATTGCCCCCCCCCCCCCCCATCAAGTATTATAGATTTTTATGAGACAAAATTAAACAAACATTAATTAGCACACATGTTACCACAAAACATGGAACTAGTAAATTCAACTTGGAGGTTTGACCTCCAAATTGTCCCCTTGACCCCCCCCCCCACCCTTAGCTAATTTAATGGTCATGACTTACTATTGCTAATTTGAACAACTTCAAGTATATATAGCCCTAAACTAGTTCCCATTTCATTTCTATTAGCAAAAAAATAAATAATCTTACCCATTATATACCACCATTCGACCCACTTTGGAGCCAATGAGAGGAGAAAATTTGTTGTGGCTAAGATCAAGTATATTAGGGCACATTAGAAAAGGTTTGGAGCATTAGGCTTGAGGTTAAGCAAGTTTTTTACAACTCTCATCTCACTAATCACTCTTGTAAGTACTCTTACGCTAGTAACACTTCATGTTTTTCATGTTTTCATGCTTGTCAAGTATCTATACTTAGTTATCACTTGATACATGTTGATAAAGTTTATATTTACAACAATCCTTTAACAAAAGTTTGTGTCTTAACAAGTTACTACAAATACACCTTATATTGTATACATGTACATTAGTAAACATGTAGATTTAAATGATGTTGATAATCATTTACATGGACTTTGAATATTGTTAAGTCTATGTTTAGATTACTATTATTATGTTTAGGAGATCATGGGTGAACTAGGACAAGATTTAAAGTGGTTTGGAATGGGATAGAAACTAGAAAACACTCTTTTGAAACATCTATATAAGCTACTGTCCCGTTTTGTAAAAACTGGAGAAATTAGTAGGTTGTGAGTAATTTTTGGCTAGAAATATAGAAAATATACTTAATAAGGAAAACGTAGCTGCTTGAATGAGTTAAAATGGGCTTGTAACGAAAAAGATACGCTATTTTCAATTTAGACGATGAAAACTATATTTTCAGAAAAATATGAAAAATACATTCTGTCCAGAATTTTGAGAAGTGAAAAACTGAGGTTAAATGATATCTAGACTAGCCAAGACCTTTAAAACCCAATAGTATACTTAAATACCTTCGCGGGGATAGGTCAAACTTAAGAAATGAAGCTACAACGCAAAAGTTATGGCCTAATAAAGATTTAAGTCAACATATAATTTTAACAGCCTAATAGGAAGCTGTTAGACTTTTTATAAATGGATTTTGGACCTTTTTTATTACGTTTTGGTTAATATGAGGAAAACGGAAATGGTAGAACATTATATAGACTTATTAGACGCGTTAGATACTTTTGAGATAGCCATTAACATGACGAAAAAAATTTGGTCGCAAGATAACCAAGTTACATTTTCTAAAAGTGACAACTTTCCAAATAAAGGATCAAATTGACGTAACTAAATTTTGACAGCAAATATTACAACAACATGTACAAGTGAGAAAGTAGAGTATGAACTTGCATGCTTGACCTTGTTTTCGAAGCCTAAGACATATGTATTATTTAGGTGGCGGTTAGGTTATCGGACCTATATTTCCAGTTTACCAAAATACCAAATGAGATTTGCTTTCGCTAAGGTGAGTTTCATAGCCTCGATTTTACATTGTATATACATGATTTCTAAACCCTCGGGGTGGGAATACACTGCTTGTTTTTACTTACGGACACAAGTGCTAAAACTGTTACTTTGCCTAAGTTACCACATTGCCATTAAAGTCCCCTACGAACATGAACCGTTAATTATTTGTAAGCGCGGATGTTATGAATAGATCTATTTGGGTTGACACCCCGTCCGGGTTGGTCACGCCAACTGGATAAACGGGCGCATATCATTCGGATTATTTCCGAATGCCTAGCAAACACATATTTGGGGCATTTTTATATTGTGCTTGATTGCATACTATTACGTTGAGCTTCGGGGTCATTAGCTTATGCACTGTATTTATTATTTTTAGCTGTGACACTATATTTGTTGTATTGTCTTGCTATTGAAATCTTGTGGTTCGCAATACTGTTTATTTATACCTATGACTCTCACCAACATTATTGTTGACCCTTTTAGCATGTATTCTCAGGTAACTAGGTGATGTTGATGCACCTCTTGTATGGAGCACTTTTCAGTTACATTTTGGAAGTACATCATCATGAAGATTTTCTTGCATTATTTAGCGTTTGATCATATATTAAAATCTTACATTTTGATGGTGAACTCTAATAACTATGCTTTGTAAAACGTTATGTTAAATCAAACGCTTGTTTTAAAATGACTCACTTAGAGGTCGTTCTTTATTCCTTATACTTTGTTGACTATGTTCGTCACACAGATTTTGGGGGTGTGACAGCGTACCCAAAATAACGCATCCAAAAATAGTTCTCTGGAAATATCGTTTTTCAAAATATCGTATATATATATTTCCTAAAATAACGAATCGCAGTTCATTGTTTTAAAAAGGGGTATTAAGGTAGGCTACCGGTATTCCTGAGGGATAAGTGAAAGGTTAGGTATCTTTTCTAAAAATAGGGTCTCGGGTTCCTACATAAGTTCCTAAAGCTTCTGTCGGGTTACCAACCTACCTATTGTTGGTTTTCTAGGTTTTGCCAAAGATTCATTGGTTACTTCGTTGTTTACTTCCATAAAGAT
>CP139503.1:139424288-139491890 GCA_021014915.2 Artemisia tridentata subsp. tridentata | reverse complement strand
TTAGTGGGTCGATATTGTTACCACTTAAGCATAGCTTGAGTTTAGATAGGAGACACACCATACCTTGTCTATTCTATCCCAAGTGTTTGTTCCGCAAGATACTTGGGTAATAGATTCGTTGATTGATTTCTAATAAGAATTTAAATGTTGAAAAACATTGTGTTTTTATATTTACGTTTTACTTATCAGTTGTAATTAATCAAATACATTGTATCAGTCATAAACACAATTAGATTAACCTTTTAGTTATCTCTAAGCGTGTTAAGGGAACAACAAGTGGTATCAGAGCCTCTGGTTTATAAAATCTTTCAAAAACTAAGAGTGCTCAAGGTTTTTAAAACCAAGATCCTACTATGGCTGATATTAATGTGCCCCAGCTCGTCGATAAAAAGGGTGGTAGCTTTTCAGCTGTTGCCCCAAAACTTGAAGCTGGAAAATTTAGCAAGTGAAAAAAGCGAATGCTTTGCTACTTGACTGGTATGGAACCATACTACATCACTTGTGTCAAAGAAGGTCCTTATGTCCCTAAGACTGCTGAGGGGCTAAACAAGCCTGAAGCTCAGTGGACCATTGATGAGAGAAGGGTGGTTAATCAAGACCAACGCTTGAAAATCATAATTATATCTTGTCATCCTGACGATAAAATGGAATCAGTCATCAACTGTTCAACAGCCAAGCAAACTTGGGATGACTTGATTAATAGCTTTGAAGGACCCTCAGATAACAAGGAAAACAGGATCATGGACCTGAAGCTTGAGTATAACACTTTCAGGGCAAAGGACTCTGAAAGCCTCTCTCGGACATATATCAGATACAAGACCCTGATAAACGAATTATCAAATGATGGTGTAGTTTTGTCTAAGCATGAGACAAATGTTGGCTTTGTCAACTGTCTCCCTGAGAAGTGGCTAAACTTCTCACAAGGCCTCAGGAATGCTAGTCACATTCAGACCCTTGATCTCCCTGAGATCTATAGGAAGTTTGTCTATGAAGACAACTTAATCTCTAGGAGATACCCAGACTCAAAAGCTCTTGAGACCAAAAAGGCCTTGACCTCCTCACCCATATCAACTGCCTTTTATTCTAATGGTGTTGTACAGGATTTTCAAGAGGATTCTGAAGATGATATTGATGAAAGAACTCGTGATGAGTACCTGAATGACCTAAACTTGGTATTCCAAGAAAGGGCACTCCTAGCCAATTCAAAACGTTTTATCAATAGAAATCAGTCAAACTTTTCAAAAACTAAAGCAAGTGAAACCACTGAGTGTTTCAAATGTGGTAAAAAGGGCCACTTTACTAGAGACTGTTATTCAAAAACCATCTTAGAACCCCCATATAAATTTTCTGGAAACAGTTCCTCAGGAACTAGCAAGTTTCAACCTAGAATGTTTCAGTCGACCCAATATTTTCAAAACAATAATGTTCAAAAGGTTCAAAAAGACTTTTAGACTAAATATAGGAAAGCTAAGGCTAAACTTGCACTTCTTGAAACTAATCCCTCAATGTCTCAGGCTGCTCAAACATCCAAACCTGTTCAAACAAAGAACAAGGTCCTTGTAGCAGAAGCTTATGACTGGGATAATGAAGAGGTCTCCTCAGATGATGAGGAAATTAGAGTGAGTGCATTGATGGCACTTTCTGAAGGTGATCAGGTGGCTGTTGGAAAAATCCATGCAAGGAATGGAGAGTGGGTGAACATAACCATGAAGAAGGTAAACACTTTACTTTCAATGGATGATGATTCTGACTGGCAGTCCTATATGAATTATATTTGTGTAGATCTTAAGTTTGTAGAAGAACAAAGGCTTAACTTGCTTTCAAAATATAACAATCTTGTGTTAGAATTGAATAAGTGTAGAGATGAATTGCTTGTACTAAAACAAGCCAAGTTAGAAAATATTACACTACAAATTCAAAAACACTGAGATTTTAAAGCAAAATCAAGCTCTTCAAAACGAACTTAACAAAGAAAAGGCTGTCATTAAAGGCTGGACTAAAAAGAACCCCAAAGTCTTTGATACTATGGGTTTAATTCCTAAGATAACTATAGGAATTGACCCACTAACTGAAACCCCCAGTAAGAGTCATAGTGAAATTGCCTTTATTCCAGCTGGCATATCTTTTGAGCAAAAAATGCAACCCAAGTCAGATGACTGGGTTGTCAGGGATAATCCAGTCAGTAAGTTACCAAACTTTGAGACTGGAAAAATCTTGCTTCCTGAAAGTCAGGCTCTGAAAAATATGTTTGGACTCACTGACCAACCCAGTAGTACTGAGTCAGTCAATGAGTCTGAATCTGAATCATTCACACCACTCCCACCTTTGAATATCCTTATGGGTGCTGCACCAAGCTCAGACCTCCCACCATTGGTCTACTCTCAGTATTCTCCAAAGGAGAATCCAGGAATAGGAAAAACCATCCTGAAAAGGCAAACCCCTGAAGTCTCAATTCATTCTAATGACTCATCAACTTCAATCCCTTCTGAAGTAAAAATAGAAAGCCCTGATTCAAAAATTGATCAGTTGGCTGAACTTGTCAGGAAGCTGAGTGAGAAGATTGAATCTTCTGAGAAACCTTCTAAATCCAAGATGAAGGAACCCAAATCAGCTTCCTCAAGCACCAAACCAAAACACTCAAAACCTCTGAAAAGGTGTGAGTTGTGTCACTATACCAATCATTTCACTGATGATTGCTATAGAACCCTTTACTGCATGATATGCAAAAAGGAAGATCATAGAACCTCAGATCACCAATCATACACAGCCACATTAAAAACGGAAAACTTTAAAGCACAGAATTTAAAATACCCTTGTGATTCTAAACAAAAACAGAAACAAAAGGCCAAGCCTTTTGCACCTTGGCCTCATTGTGGCTTCAATGACCACCATCCTAAGGATTGTCTAATGGGCAACTGTTGTGAAATTTGTGGAGATTCCACTCACAACACCTCAGGACATGATAAGGTCATTCAGACCAGAAGAGGTATGACCAAATCATCCTCTCAGTCTACTGAGTCTACCTCCTCAATCAAATGCAAAACTTGTGGTAGCTCAGTCCACTCAACCACTGACCATGAATCAATTGATACTTTTAGGACTAAAAAAGTCAAGCCCTCTAAGATGAGGGGTCCTAGAAAGAACTAACTCAGTTTACCATTTGTGCAGAGGCATGCCAGGGAGCCTGTTTGGCATCTAGATAGTGGATGTTCAAGGAGCATGACTGGTGTGAAAGATTATCTGCACAAATATGTGGATGAATAAGGACCCAAAGTGATATTTGCTGATAACTCATCATGTCTCACTGAAGGTTATGGCTCAGTAAACTGCAATGGTATATTCTTTACTAGGATAGCTTATGTTAATGGTCTTAAATACAATTTGATCAGTGTTAGTCAACTATGTGATGCAAAATACATAGTTCAGTTTGATGATAAGCAAGGAACCATCTTCAATGCAAATAAGGAATTTGTCCTTATTGCACTAAGAAGACAAGATTTTTATGTGTTAGACATGTCCAGTCTAACTCAGAATGGAACTTGTCTCTTTACTAAGGCCACTGAAACCCTCAACTGGCTTTGGCATAAGAGTCTCTCCCACCTGAACTTCAAAAACATAAACAATCTTGTGAAACAAAACAAGGTCCTTGGCTTACCATCACTTGTGTTTTCAAAGGATAAACCATGCTCTGCCTGTGAAAAAGGTAAACATCATAGAGCATCCTTTAAAACCAAAACAAACTTTTCCATCAGGAACTGCCTTCATCTTCTCCATATGGATCTCTTTGGGCCCATCAGTCCTAGATCCATTAACCATGAGAAGTATACTCTGGTCATTGTGGATGAATACTCAAGATACACTTGGGTTTACTTCCTGATCAAAAAGAGTCAGGCAGCTGAAACAATCATGTCCTTTGTCAGGAACATTGAAAATCAAAATGACACCTAAGTCAAACAGATTAGGACTGACAATGGAACAGAGTTCAAAAACTATGAACTTGAATGTTTCTGTTATGAGAAAGGAATTTTCCAAAATTTTTCCTCACCTTACACACCTGCCTGTATCAGTAGATCAGCCAGCTGAGTATGTTTTTTTACGATGCACACAGTCTCATCTGTGACATCCAGGGGTAACTTAAACCTTGAATGAGCAGTATGACCTGATGGCAACAGTAGCGAAGCTATTCTAGAAGAAGCCACCGCAAGAACTATCTTTCGTTGCGCTCAGAGTGTGTAAATTATACTTTTCCATACAAAAGTCTTTCCAGTCCCACCGTAACCATATAGGAAAATGAGCACTTGTCTGTTATTTTGAACCCCTTCGACAATGGTGTCAAGCAGTTGTCGTTGCTGAGTATTGAGATTTGGCACCAGCCGATCTCTTTCAGTGGCCATAGTTTCTATATCATAGCTTCATTCCTCCATGATTGTTCTATTTCGTAGATTCTCGAGCAGGCGTCGCGGAGGAAGACGCATACCAAAGTCTGTAACCGATTTTCCATGAAATCTAAGAATACCTTCTAGCTCATACAGAATCCCACTTTGTATTTCTTCATCAGTCAAGTTAACTTCAAGCATGTGCAAAAGCTGCGACAACATTCTGGGTATATCATCACTCATAAGCCTCCAGTGTCTATTCCAAAGAGATATTGGATTACTAACCTCACAGAAGATGAGAATTTGACAGAACAGTTGTGGTATTTCTGATGCTGTAGCCGTTAACCCTGCCTCTAACAGAGCAAGTGACCATTCTCCATCGCCTGTCAATAAACCCATTGCTTCACACGCTGCTCTGTTAGTTGGATAAACTCGACCTTTAACTGTACGTATATCAGGAAACGATGCACATCCCTTTTGATGGCACAGCAAAAGCCTTTGATAAAACAAATCGCTAGCACTGGGATGTATATACGCTAACCTACCAATCGACGGCTTGTTAAGGTTTCGTCTAGGCGACCAAAACTTTTGAAGACCATTCCAAACGAATTCGGAAGGAAAGTCTAGATATGTTAGATGGTGACCAAGTGTAGACCGAGCATTAAAATCTAACCATTGTGTAAGGGTAGTTTTCTTGTTACTCGGATTTTCAACAACAGATTCTAAACTTTCGTTTGTTCTGAAAGTCACACGCTGCATATTCTCAAGATGAACAGCTAGTATTTGCACAGCTGGATCTCTGTAATGAATATCGAATCCCAGTAACCGCCAGCAGGCTTCGTGCGGGCCTACGTATCTTGCATCTAGGTAATTCTTTATTTCGTCAATTCTGATGGCAGGTGGTTGTCTACTAGAAGGTGTGTCCCCAACAGATCTTGTTATCTGCGTGACTATCCGATCCGTGCCTTTTGAAATATACTTGAATAAATACTTAATCAGCATTGTCCATTCACAATATTCCACATTGATGTGTGCGTAAAACCTTCTAAGAAGCAGCATGTTATATGGTACAACATAGCCGTTATCTAGCTCAATATTTTGGATAGTAGCCACATCGCCCCAAGGACGCCTCCGGTAATGCACGTACCCATTTTTCTCAATGGATGTAGTATTGGCATATGGTTTATGAAATCCTTTCGTGCATACATCAGTCCCCTTCGTACATGGTGTCGATCTATTAGCCACACCACACGACCCGTGCATCATAAGTTCGCTAACAATCCGATAACCCTCCGGATCAATGTCCCTACCAGGTAGATCAGCGGATATATACCGATCGATATCCGCATTTGTACGCAGCCTCAAAGATTCTTGTATCCACAAAAACAAATGACAATGTGGTAGGCCACGTTTTTGAAATTCGACCGTGTACAAAACTGTAAAGTTAAGTGAAAAAGTAAGTCAGGTATAATGGCAAAGATTTGTGTATAGGTATATGTTAATAGGAATCGTAACTTACTCGCTGCAACTGGTCCAAAGGGCCTCCCATCACGGAGATATGCAATCAAAAGGTGGATTGATCATCTGGTCTATAACATCTGGTCAATAACAGCTGGTCTATCAGCAGCGGCAGCGACGTCCGGAAACTGCTCCATATATTCTATAATCTCTGGCCATCTAACGTTGCACGTAAACGTGATGAAGAAAGAAGGGTTTCCATGAACCCAGCAAATTGCAAGTGCATCAAGATAGTAGTTGTACATATACCGTTGTCCGCCAACGAATGATGCGGGAAGAATTGTTCGCATTCCTACATCAGAACCATTCCGATCACCCCGTGCAATCGCGTCATATACCCCCGAAAGATAATCGTTTCTGATATCGTTTTGATGTTCCCGAATGTAATCCAATCTATATTGTTCAACACTACAATAAGCTATAACAACATATTGCTGAAACAGCCTCCCAGATCTTGTTAGTAGATTGTATTCTTCAAAACGATCATGCAACTGATACGCGTAGTACATCTTCATGGACATCTTTTTGCTCTCTTCCAACGCTTGAGTATTTGGGTTCCATAAGCGCAGACCAACGTGGAACCCATCTTCTCCAAAAATAAACAGCAACGAAAATTGAAACGACATATAGCAAGGGTGCAATTTGCCGACTCTTTGCGGCTGACCGGCACGTTTTTGAATAATGATATCGTATTCAGTTCCTGTGTCAGGGCCTCCTTCGTAAACAATAGCCCAAATAGAATCCCCAGAAGGTAACTCATGCTGGCGCGAACCCTTGACCGCAAATAATCATATCTTAAACTCAGGAATGTCCTCAGCTGTTAGCAGGTCCCTTTCTGTCCTAAACAAACGAACCAACTGATTATGCTCATCCAGAACGTGAATTAAACCGTCAACAATTTCCGGTCTTAAAGCTTGATCGTGATCATTAAAATGGCTTATCCGATTCCGCACTTCGTTGTGTGTGTGATGCGTATGCGTGTCGTAGTATAGTTTTAGCAGTTTTAATCCCTACTCAAGTTTTAAATTTATATTTAGCCGACTTATCAATAACACACACACTTAACGAGCAGTGTACCCGGTCAGTATGAATATAATGGTAAGTAGAGTGTCGATCACTAGGAGTGGAACGTATTATCTCGTTATTCTAATTAGTATTTTAATATCCTAACGCAAGGGGGTTTCAGCCTGAGAGACTGGCACGATTTGTTTGCAATTAAATAATAAAATAAACCAATAGGCACGAATCAGCAAGTAGCACACACGTACACAGATAGATACTCGAGACAATAAGAGGGCTGTCCTTATGATTAAGTAGATTGTCACTTGTTTTATTGATAGCTTTATATGAAGTGTATGTAGTTAACCCTTTCTCGTTGGTCCTAATCTTATCGGCGAGTAAACCCTTAATGATTACTTATGTCTAAAAGTTATTCCTAAGTGATCAATTTAGTAATAACCGTGGGAGCCACATTATGTCCCGCAATCAAATGCCTGCAAGCCACTAATAAACACAGAGGTTATCAATGCACTAATAAGTAGTAACCAAAGACATCAACATATAAACTTTAATTGATGGGAAAGCAAGTATTAAAGGGAGTGCAATCTTTCGTTGTCACATTACACAAGCCACCAATCCTGATGAATTAAAATTTGCTAACACAATAAAACAAAACTACTTAATGAATTAAACACATGCAGCACCTTCTTACAGCTCTTGTATCTTTGATTTAGGTGTGTCTTGTGCTGCCTCCTTGACTGAATTCGTCCTTGGTTTCTCCTGTTCGGTCTTCGGTTATAACTTTCGGAACTCTTTAATTCGTCTGGTCTACGGGGTATTTATAGTTTCTGTCTGAGGGAAGATGCGGCGCATCTACTAAGTAGATGCGGCGCATTGACTTAACTTCGCGTGGGGTCCAAGATTATAATATTCAGGAATATTCGTACACCGCCAGAAGATGCGGCGTAACTCCACGATTAGATGCGGCGCATGTCCTCTTGTATCTTGGATCGTATCTGGTGATATCTTGATAGAGATGCGGCGAATGTCATGAGTGAGATGCGGCGCATCTGGAGCAGATTAGTCTTGATCTCCTTCATTTCAGTAGACTCTTAACTTCTTGCATGTTTTGCTCCATAATCAGTCCAAAATCGCTAAGTTTCATCAAATGCTTGTTTTTACCTGAGAATTACAAAAGTAAACGATTAAGTATCAATCCTCATACATAATATAGTAAAACAAGTCAAATTAATAGGATAAATGATAGTAATAAAATGTACTTATTTGAGTTCATCAAATATCCCCCCACTTGAACTTTACTTGTCCCCAAGTAAACCTTAGAATTTCTCTTATGAAAATGTATCCTAAAAGATGTTAGGATTTATTTTTATATTTAAGCATGTATTCGTTTTATTCATAATCACACAACTAAACACTTAACGAATTAGAAGTAAAATAAAATAAGTCGATAAAAGCAAATCTAATCGTTTAACTGTCCAGTCGTGACGAATATTCTATCATAAGCTTGGCAAGTATACACATCTCCCCCACTAAAGCTAAGGAATAACAAGTCTAAAGCGGTAAAAAGGGTTTTTAGGCTTAAGGGTTAATTATTCTCTTTTACTATCGATCTCAAATTCCAGAAAAGGCGACAAAATCACAAATACATGATCGAATCCACGAACACGATACTTGCAATTGCTCAAATCCTTAACTCGAATAGGCTAAAGATAGGTCCAAACTTCACCAATAATAATATATCAAAAAGGGCGACAAAATCATAAATACATAGCCGAATCCACGACTACGATACTTAAGATTGCTCAAATCCCTAATCTCAATAAATCAAAGGTTTGGTTGGATAAAGAATAGGGTATGGATAACATTTGGGATATAAATTGGTGTAAAATGAAAATTAAACAGAACAAATAAATTAAAATCCTAAGTGTGGTTAATCACTATCCCAACCATCCCATGAATAAGACTCATATCATCGAATAACTCACGCTTTAACACTTGAAACACACGCTTTAGGTAGACACGTATTATACTCAACAAGATCTTAATCAAAGAATAAACCTTAATTGGCGTTCCCATAACTGCCAATTCCCATTTAATCCATAGATATAGTACAACAAATAGTGGCCATATGAACCACTTACATAACTTTACATAAGTTGGTTAAAACAAACTTCCAACTTTTCTTTCTTTCTTTTTCTTTTCTTATTTTTTCGATTTTTTTTTTTTTTCTTCTTTCAACATATAGATAGATGTGTAAAATTTCACCACATCACTATAATGATAATTTTGGATAATTTTTCCATACTTCTCATACTTCAGAAAT
The DNA here is from genome assembly GCA_021014915.2 of Artemisia tridentata subsp. tridentata. NCBI lineage: Eukaryota > Viridiplantae > Streptophyta > Magnoliopsida > Asterales > Asteraceae > Artemisia > Artemisia tridentata. Next base: position 139,482,653 of record CP139503.1, on the reverse strand, counting down.
AACGGTAATAGTGAAAGTAGTAAACACACGAAAAATAAACTCAAAGATATACAATATTTACTTTCACTCCAATTGCATTGTGCAATTTCCCGACCTAACCAAGGATAATGAATTACGCACGCGAACACAGGTAATGTAAGGAAACACACTGCCTATAGCAATTAACCAAACCACGGATTTTAATCTACAGGGTAGGCTAAGGTGTAAGGGTGTAACGACACATTTTAAACATAGGTGTAAGAAACGAAAGGAATGGCTCTGAGTGTTTTTCTAGGGGTATCTTACTCTAAAAATGAGAGTAACAAAAGGGTTTATACGGGGGTTAACTAACCAGTGTAGTTAGTTAATATCACATAACATATAATAGGCTTTTTGGGTGTAATCCTAGAAATTTACCAATTTAGACAAGTCATTCCAATTATATAAATATAATACTCATTAAGGTGGTCTCGAATAGTATACAAGTCAAGTTCTAAAGTTTACAAGTCACCGGCACACTCATAGATTTGTGAATTTTGAAAAATCACAATTTTTGAAAATAACGTCATGTGTGCAGCTATGCAACTTAGATCTTAAACAAAAACATGCTAAAAAATTTTTAAGTTTGATATATTAAGCACAGTTTAAGCATAATTTTTGAAAAAGTTTAGGACAAGTAAGTGTTAAGTGTTCTAATTCTCCAATCCCCCCACTTAAGTTAAACAACGTCCTCATTGTTTGTATAAAAGGTTAAAAACTGGAAAATAAAAGAATTAGAACAGAAAAACTCCCCTGAGATTTGCTCGGTATGATCCTCCATTAGTATAAGAGCAAAAATCATCTTTCTTGTGGATGAGAACGTTAAAGCTTCATACTTGATGTATCCACAGGAAATCCAGGAAACTATAATACCACTAACACTTTAAAACACACCTAAGATAAGAAAGGTTCAAACTTGCATAATACATTAGTAGTTAGGAAAAATAAAACTTAAAAATAAAAACTGAAAATCTTCAGGTCAGTCGATGCGCCGTATCCTATGGAAGAAGATACGCCGTATCGAGCCTGGAATTAATACGGATCAGAATAAAGATGCGCCGCATCCTTAACCAGGGATGCGCCGCATTAAAATAAACTGATAAAAAGTTTTAAAGTCGGAAATAAAAAATGCAGAAAATTAAAATAAGATATGGTATGACCATTGCAGGAGATGCGTCGCATCTCAGAATTGAGATGCGCCGTATCTTCATACGGGCCTGACTGACTCGACACAGAAAACAGAATAATAAAAATTCTCCGGGTTGTCTCCCGGCCAGCACTTGTCTTTATTCCAGAGTCTTCAAGTTAGACTCACGTTCAGCTCTTTAATATCGATCATCGAAGGAGTCGGAAACATCGCGCTCCTTCATCGCCAATTCAGTAATATTGAACACTTCTTGCTCGTCCTTAATTTCCACGCCGTTCTTCTTTAATATCTGCATAAACAAAGTCCTGTCCCTTTCGGGCAGAGATGACAAAATGATAGACGGGAAATTCTTATTATCATATAGGCACAAATAAGCAAGGTGGGGTGGTAGTTCAATAAACACATCATTATTCAAATTCGTTTTCTCAACTACTCTCCTACGTTTATTAATTACTACACAATCATACCACTCATCATCAGAATCATTAACAACATTGCGTCTAAGTTCGGTAGGTACATTAAGGTCAATGAATTCCTCAAAGTTCTCATGATTAGGATTAGTTGAGTTGTTTTGAATCAATGTTTCTCCTATAAGTCTAGCTTCAAGATCGAGGTCCATACGCTCTCTTAATCCTAGCACATAAACACCTCTAATTATGCTCTTAACAGGATCTTGACATTTATAGACTAGTTTATTATTCCCTACCCTTAATGAGATTTTTCTCTTAAACACATCAATCTTAGCATGGGCAGTAGACAAGAAAGGTCTTCCGAGGATTAAAGGAATCTTAACATCCTCGGGCATGTCTAGTATAACAAAGTCTACGGGAAAAATAAACTGCTCAATCTTAACTAGTACATTATTAGCAATCCCTTCAGGTCGTTTTACCGTTTTATCAGCCAATTCAATAAGTAACTTAGTTGGTGCTAATTTTCCTAGTCCTAGGGTAGCGAATGTCTTAAGAGGCATAACACTAACACTAGCTCCTAAGTCAGCTAACACATTATTGAAAGATATATCATTAATAGAACAAGGTAAAGTAAAACTTCCTGGGTCTTTTTCGTTATGAGGCAAGGCATTTAAGTCGGTTGCAGAGCTCTCTTCTTTCATTGTTGCCTTGATCTCCTCTTCAATCTTTGTCTTCTCTTTTAGTAGTCTCCTTAAGCTGATTGAAGAATTAAAGAAAAATTCGGGTCTTGCACCATCATTACCATTCATCGATCTTCTAGGTATATTAGGAGTGACTTCTTCAGTGGTGCTTATGGCCTTGACATGATCTCTTGGGTTGGTTTCAGTTGAGCTCGGTAAACTTCTATATCCCCTTTCTTGAAGAACCTTGCTCATTTGACCAATTTGTTGTTCCAATGCTTTGATCGAAGCTCCTTGATTTCTTGTAGTAGTGTCCGTTGAAGCTCGGATTTCTTTGATCATAGCAGTATTCTCTTCATGTCTTTTAGCAGCATCGGCCATAATTTGCTTTAAAGTATCGTCTAAAGTCTGCCTCCTCTCTTGATAAGTGGGATTGAAGTTGTTCTTTTGATAGAATCCCGGACTAGCTTCCCTAAATCTTCCTGAAGGTCGGAATGGTTGTCCAAATTGGGTGTAATATGCTTCTTCAAATGTCTCACTTTCATTCTTGTTCGGGCAATCTTTAGTGTAGTGAGGTCCTTCGCACTTTTCACATCCAACTTGGGCAGCATATGCTCTTTCATCTCGCTTCTTCATCTCTCTACTAATTTTATCCAATTGAGCTTGAATAGCAGCAATCCCGTCAAAATTAGTGCTGCTCTTAGATCTAGTAGAGGTCCCATCGTGCCATTTCTGAGAATGATCAGCAGCTTCTTGGATTGCTTTCCTAGCATTAGTTGCACTCATCTGAGGTACGGCTCCCTTAGCATCCAAAATCTGTCTTGTAGGCACGTCCAATCCTTGATAAAACAATATTATCTCCTGCATAGGGGTTAGATAGTGTTGAGGACATTTTATCAATAAATCTTTAAACCGTTCCCAAGCTTGATAAAGGGTTTCATTAGGCTCTTGCTTGAAACTATTGATAGCCTCCATCTTTTTAGCAGTCTTAGCAGGTGGACAATATCTCTTCAGGAATTTGCTCTTCAAATCTCCCCATGTAGTGATTGAACTAGCAGGTTCATTCCTTAGCCACTTGTTAGCAGCTCCTTTTAGCGAGATTGGAAAGATTCTTAGCATGATCTGATCGTCAGTGACTCCTTCTGAAGTAAACAAATCTTTAATCTCCAGGACTTTTTCAACATGCTCATTAGCATCCTCATGTTCCGTCCCACTGAAAGCATTCTCTCTTAGTTCTTTGAGAAACTGACCCTTCAACTCAAATTTTGACTTATCATCAAACTTTGGTCTAGCAACTCCTGAAGTGTAATCAGCACGGGTGCTGTTCATGTATTCCTCCATAGTAGTGTTTTCGCCCATTGTTTCTGTTTCAACTTCCTCTTTTTCTTCAGAAAAGTAATCAAGCTCGAGTGAACTTGAAAGATCAAAGCTTCTTGTGTTGAAAAGCCTTTTAAGCGAATGCAGGGCTCGTTCAGGATCTTCGAAAGGTTGAATCAAGTTCTTAGTAGAACTCCTGGTCATGCACTTCCTGAAATCAACACAAAAGCATCAGTAGGGTATGCCCAAGAAAGTAATATATCAGAAAATCAACAACGAAAACTAAATACGAAAAATTAAAGTTACTGATATCTGCAGACGATGCGCCGTATCCAAAGAGTTGGATACGCCGTATCTTAATACGTTAAAATTAAATCAGACTTTATTCAGAAAATAGATACGCCGCTTAGAATTTAAGAATGCGCCGTATCGAATTAATTAATCAAAAATCAGCTTATCTAATTAAAATTAAATGCGTCGTATTAACGAAAGTTAATGCGCCGTATTTTCGTTACGTTTAAAAATAAATATCGATTTTTGATTCAGAAAGATGCGCCGTATCGATATAGATCGATGCGTCGTATCTGCTTAATAATTCGCAAACTGTTTTTAATTAAAATAATAGATACGCCGTATCTGCAAAGGCAGATGCGTCGTATGGCGTTAACGTTTAGAAAAAAAAAATTATCAAAAACAGATACGCCGTATCTACAAAAGCAGATGCGTCGTATTACTTTATTGCTTTTAAAAAAAATTCGTATTAAAAACAGATACGCTGTATCTTGGGGAAAAGATGCGTCGTATCGAATTAATTAAACGCGTTGTATTTTTAAAAATTAAACGCAATACGCCGTATCTGAGAGATCAGATGCGCCGTATCGTTTGATTTAGCACAGTACAACGATAGCAGAACAGAAAAAAAATACGAAAAATAAAAACAAAAAATAAAAACACACAAACAAAAATAAACACACAAAAATAAAAGAAAACAATTAACACACAATACAACAAATATGCAAAATAATACAATGATGCAATTAATCTAATAAAAAAAAGAAAAACCTAATTAAAATACTAATCAAATTAACAGATAATAACAATTCAATCCCCGACAGCGGCGCCAAAAACTTGATGCGTATGCGTGTCGTAGTATAGTTTTAGCAGTTTTAATGCCTACTCAAGTTTTAAATTTATATTTAGCCGACTTATCAATAACACACACACTTAACGAGCAGTGTACCCGGTCAGTATGAATATAATGGTAAGTAGAGTGTCGATCACTAGGAGTGGAACGTATTATCTCGTTATTCTAATTAGTATTTTAATATCCTAACGCAAGGGGGTTTCAGCCTGAGAGACTGGCACGATTTGTTTGCAATTAAATAATAAAATAAACCAATAGGCACGAATCAGCAAGTAGCACACACGTACACAGATAGATACTCGAGACAATAAGAGGGCTGTCCTTATGATTAAGTAGATTGTCACTTGTTTTATTGATAGCTTTATATGAAGTGTATGTAGTTAACCCTTTCTCGTTGGTCCTAATCTTATCGGCGAGTAAACCCTTAATGATTACTTATGTCTAAAAGTTATTCCTAAGTGATCAATTTAGTAATAACCGTGGGAGCCACATTATGTCCCGCAGTCAAATGCCCGCAAGCCACTAATAAACACAGAGGTTATCAATGCACTAATAAGTAGTAACCAAAGACATCAACATATAAACTTTAATTGATGGGAAAGCAAGTATTAAAGGGAGTGCAATCTTTCGTTGTCACATTACACAAGCCACCAATCCTGATGAATTAAAGTTTGCTAACACAATAAAACAAAACTACTTAATAAATTAAACACATGCAGCACCTTCTTACAGCTCTTGTATCTTTGATTTAGGTGTGTCTTGTGCTGCCTCCTTGACTGAATTCGTCCTTGGTTTCTCCTGTTCGGTCTTCGGTTATAACTTTCGGAACTCTTTAATTCGTCTGGTCTACGGGGTATTTATAGTTTCTGTCTGAGGGAAGATGCGGCGCATCTACTAAGTAGATGCGGTGCATTGACTTAACTTCGCGTGGGGTCCAAGATTATAATATTCAGGAATATTCGTACACCGCCAGAAGATGCGGCGTAACTCCACGATTAGATGCGGCGCATGTCCTCTTGTATCTTGGATCGTATCTGGTGATATCTTGATAGAGATGCGGCGCATGTCATGAGTGAGATGCGGCGCATCTGGAGCAGATTAGTCTTGATCTCCTTCATTTCAGTAGACTCTTAACTTCTTGCATGTTTTGCTCCATAATCAGTCCAAAATCGCTAAGTTTCACCAAATGCTTGTTTTTACCTGAGAATTACAAAAGTAAACGATTAAGTATCAATCCTCATACATAATATAGTAAAACAAGTCAAATTAATAGGATAAATGATAGTAATAAAATGTACTTATTTGAGTTCATCAGTGTGTCAAAGATATATAACTGTAGGAAGCGTGGATCAGTGTTCTCAGGCGGGCAAAGGCTCCTTATCCAATGATAAATCTGTCCTAATATTTTGAACACGTACGGGCCACGTCCTCTATTAACTGATTAATCAATCTGAGCCCCTAACGAAGTCATAGCAAACATTGAGTTGTAAGCTCTAATATTCTCCATGAAATGGCTGTCCGTGAACAACTGTCTGATATATGCAGGGTGTTCAGATTGCCGATGCAAAACCACTTTACCACCCATGCAACACCTATTATAGCTTGGAAACCTGAGGCTTCCGTGTTTGAGCCTTTCTTCAAACCAAAACAACGCGTTGCAGTGGCGACAGATTCTGTTACACGCCCCTAAAGACACATACGTATCTGGTGGCCCTGCAAAGCAACCAAAAAAAAAAAAAAAGTTTTAAAATTAAACGACATAAACTTAATAGCTAACCTCATACTACTGATTTTGTTATCAGAATATGTGCGTGGATACCAAATTTCAAAAATTGAGTTGAACATTGGTACCTTTTCATTTGAAGATTTTTATTGTTTCATTTCTTATTTGGGTTTTACTAACCATGAGCTTATGGACTGTAATTAAATTTATTCTAGTTTACCCGTACAGAAAGAAGACATAGTTAATAGTACCTGTGCGATCGTGGCCAGTAGCAGGTATCTTTCTCGCTGCCCGCCTTTGATCCGGTGGCCCTGCAAAGCACCAAAAAAAAAGTTAAAAGGCAACGACAGGGTAGAATAAAAGTAGAAAAAAAGAGCTGCATAGAAAGAAGACATAATTAATAGTACCTATGTGTTCGTGGTCAGTAACAGGTGTCATTCTGGCCGCCCGCCTTTTCCGTCTTGCCGCCCTCCTAGCGGTGGATATAGGATTCGTAGTTGTTTGACGAACGGCACCAGCAGTGGAGGGTTCGCGCTAGAAATCCACACCATAGTTGGAAGATGTAGCGACAGGAGGCTGAGATTCAGCTGTGAAAACAACGCCGAAAGATTAACACACATAAGAAAACAAAAACGTTGTATGTAGCTACTAACAAATGACATTGTGCTCACATTCATAAGTACTTGATGAATGCGCATGCAAATACTGAGATGTATAGAAAGTATCACAGCCGGCCATAGTAGCTGAAAACCAAAGAAACTAAACCTGAGACACATGAACAGATGATGCATCTAAAGCGACATTATAAATGAAAGATTATGACAAACCATCGGAGGTATTTGTACCGAAACCATTGCTACTTCCTATTCCAATATCGGCTATTACAACAATGTCACGTAAGACAACATTAACAAAGGAAGTAGAAGAGAAATCAAAAATAAAACATACACAATATTACCGGAAGGTTGGACAGTTCCCGAATGCGTTGGAACATATGCATCCATACGACACGCACCTGCAAATGAAAAGCGTCTCAGAAAGACTGTAGACATCAATAAAATACAAACATAAAGAACAAGCAATGAAAAAATATACACTACCAATTGTTGTCAATGGCAAGACATCATCCACCTTCTCTTTCCCTTTTCCGCCAATGTCAATGGGATCCAGGAAGCTACGTTGACAACCCTCATGAGGCTCGTTAATCGTTATACCATTTGAACATCTCATAGGCATAGCAGAAACAACGTCACGGTAAACGGCGGTAGAACATAAAGAATCGTCGACATCACTGAATTCAGCAACGTCACACGCAGGGATCATTATACTTTCCCAAACCGAGCTCGGCGTATCAATCATGAGAAACCCATTACCGCTATAAGAAATATTACCGGAAGATTGGATAGTTCCTAAATGCGCTGGAACATATGTATCCATACAACACGAACCTGCATATGGAAAACGCTGTAAACATCAATAAAATACAGATATGAACAAGGGAGAATCAGAAAACATATAGCACCAATTGTTGTCGACGGTGACACATCATCCACCTTCTGTTTCCCTTTTCCGGCGACATTCGTGGGATCCGTAAAGGGACGTTCATAAGACTGCTGAGGTTCATTAATCGATATACCATTCGAAGATCTCGCAGGCATATCGCTACAACATAAGGAGTCGTCGGCAAGCATGAATTCGGCAACGTCACATGCAGGGATCATTATACTTTCCCAAACCGAGTTCGGCGTATCAATCATCAGATACCCACTACCGCTATTAGCATCTAAATGAGTAGCCACATGAATAACACCCCTAGGGCCCAATCCTTCACCAATATCACCTCTAACAGACCCGTGTCCCTCTAATGGTTGGTCACAACTATTTCTACGGACAGCTTTACTCTTAGTTCTCATACTTAAAGACACAAATGAAACAGACGGTGACAACTATTTATTCTTACTTATGAGACACAGGTTAGCTCTTAGCTCTTATTCTTAAACACACAAATCAGACACAGGTTTACTCTTAGGTGTTATAGTTAAAAACAAAAATCATACACAGCACCTAAAGACACAAATCAACTTTATTGTTTCATTTCTTATTTGGGTTTTACTAACCATGAGCTTATGGACTGTAATTAAATTTATTCTAGTTTACCCGTACAGAAAGAAGACATAGTTAATAGTACCTGTGCGATCGTGGCCAGTAGCAGGTATCATTCTCGCTGCCTGCCTTTGATCCGGTGGCCCTGCAAAGCACCAAAAAAAAAGTTAAAAGGCAACGACAGCGTAGAATAAAAGTAGAAAAAAAGAGCTGCATAGAAAGAAGACATAATTAATAGTACATGTGTGTTCGTAGTCAGTAACAGGTGTCATTCTGGCCGCCCGCTTTTCCGTCTTGCCGCCCTCCTAGCAGTGCATATAGGATTCGTAGTTGTTTGACGAACGGCACCAGCAGTGGAGGGTTCACGCTAGAAATCCGCACCATAGTTGGAAAATGTAGCGACAGGAGGCTGAGATTCAGCTATAAAAACAACGCCGAAAGATTAACACACGTAAGAAGACAAAAACGTTGTATGTAGCTACTAACAAATGACATTGTGCTCACATTCATAAGTACTTGATGAATGCGCATGCAAATACTGAGATGTATAGAAAGTATCACAGCCGGCCATAGTAGCTGAAAACCAAAGAAACTAAACCTGAGACACATGAACAGATGATGCATCTAAAGCGACATTATAAATCACTACTTGACAAACGATAACCATTTTATGTTGACCCATTTAGGGCAACCAAACCAACTATGGGTGTATAACAACTTAACCCACCACTTACTTTATAACAAACCAACTATGGGTGTATAATATCGTAACCCACTGCTTATTTTATTAGTAATTGTATTTATTACAATTATTACCTAAATTTGGAACTATTGAAAATCAACTGATTTTATGCAAACTCTATGGATTCACTCACACTTTGATTTTTGACAATCAACTGGTTTAACTATAAATACTATGGTATTACTCACTTTTTGACTTCGATAATCAACTGTTTATTTACAACTGCTATGGACTCACAAACTCTTTGATTTTGGAAATCAACGGTTTTTACTTACAAACTCTATGAACTCACCAACCTTTGTGTTGACGCTTTTAGCATGTATTTATCTCAGGTCCATAATGAGCAAGGATAGCACGGAGGAGCACGGATACTATGAAGGCTATAAATTTTATTATCATTCGAAAACCTATTTAATAAACTTTGAAACCACTAGGACATCATTTTGTAAACTCTGATATTCGAATGATAAATTTTTTAAAACGACTAAATTGGTGATCGTTTTCTACTATTCAACTGTTGTGCCATGAAGTAACACCCAATTTGAATTCCGATGTGTATCAAAAAATTGCGGATGTTACAGATTGGTATCAGAGCTACAGTTATAGAGAAACGGGTCTAAAAGAGGTCCGAACTATAACTACTTTTACAAAAAAAACATTTTATAGCCTTTCGCTCTCCATGCTTTCCATCCGCCAGACGCTTATGTGACCTCTAGATAGTTTTGCTACACCAACACTCTAATATATTGATATATATACTCACCAACTATTTCGAGTACCGTACCAACCATCCTTAATTATCTTACTCGCATCTTTATAGATGCGTGTGAAATACTTTTCCTGTATTTCCGGAAAATCTGCGCATGGATTACTTTGTTGAATAGTATGAGTGTTAAATCAGAAATTCTTAAGTAGGATGGTTTACAATGTCTTTATTTGAATGATTGGGATGCCTTTTATTTGAATAAAGAAATTGTAAAGCATCGAACCATAAGTTTATATTTACTTATTTACATTGTTTGGGACGCCTCTCTATGTAAATAGCGAATTATAAATAAGTGGGCTTATTTGTATCTGTAATGACACGAGTATGAAACCGATAATCACGAATTTCATCAAACACACAGTATAACTCTCATTAGAAACCATAAATATTGATACATAATGATATGATTAGCATTGGTAATGCTAAATTACAAATATCACTAAGAAAGGCATAACATCACCAATCGGTTGACCCGCTATGCCAACGAAAAACACCACTACACCAGAAAGAGCAAGAACCACGACTGGGTGCAACACCTTGAATATCCTGTACGACAAGAATACACAAGTATTAACGCAATAAAACATTAATACATGGTGTTATTATACGGATTCAAAGCAACACTCTTATCGTAATACTATCTCTTACCCCCATATTTCATCCGCACTAACGACCAAAACCACGAGTGCTATGAGAAGCGCTATGACCTCGGACAAGGACTCCAGATCTTCATCTGGGACGTAAGCCAAGAAGATGGCTGCAGCAGCGTACATAATTACGAGAATGGTGTATGTGTAAGACATTTCGAGAGTTTGGGAGGAAAGGAATTGTGTGGAGTGAGGAGTGAAAGTTGGCATATATATAGGAGGAATAGCCGGTAGGCTACTATCCTAGCCAATTGCGTTTACTATTCCTCACACAACGACAAACAAGATTTATCATCCCCTAAAGCTGGGATTCAGCAACTTTCTCTACATACATCGAATCCTTATCCAAATATCTCTATGTAAGAATCTGTTATCAACAAAACTCTTTTGTTTAACGGGTAGGTTACCCGCACAGATCCTTGTAATTGGAAATCATGTGTAATTTCAAACCATAAAAGAATAACAATAGTTATTCCAAAAGAAATTTTTCCATGTTGTGTTAACTGTGGAAATAGTAAATTTCACATGAGATTACAATGGTTCCATCCACTATTAAGACATTATGAACTACACAATGGTCCTACTTATTCCTCTAACGTTGTGAATTTCACAGTGCTCCCTCTAAAATCCTAGACATTGTATGTAATTACAATGGTCTCAAAATTATTTCGTAACCTTATGTCTTACCACTTTGAATTTATCACAAAACTCTAGTGGTCTCTATTTCCTTAGCAGGCACTGTAAGTAAATACAGTGGCCTCTACTTTTCTTTGACACTGTAAGTGATACAGTGGTCCCTATATTTCAACCTCAGGCACTGTAAATCCTATAGTAATCTCAATTACATTCCAAACACTGTAAATAAAACAATGGGCGCATATATTTCCAAAACATGGTTACTAATCTAAATGTCGTAATGTGTTTTCACATTCATAATATCATCCTCATTTGTACGAACCTTGATATTCTAATAATCACGAACAATATAAACCAAGTACCATCTATAACTTTATGTATCGTGAGATAATAAAACGCGTGTTGTTAAACATTTCGGACTCACGAAAGCCAAACCAAACACACCCTTGAAACATTGGTTCTTGGCCCATTGCTAACAGCAACCCAACGCACCCTTGTTTATCATTGGGCCTTTATCATAAAAACTCGAGCCCGACTCTATTTAAGCCCAAAGACTTAAGATTTATTTCTAATCTAATCGGCTCATGCCCGTTTACTTTGGGTCTTTTTATGTAAAAATTCACTTAACAACCTATCAATATTTTTACACGTCTCGATTAAACCCTTACCAAAGAATCATGTGTAACAAGTCTTTTCCAATTACTCGATCATGAGATGGCCAAGTCATCATCAAAAACTCAGCCCGACTGTCATGTTCACAAATTGCCTCAATTAGGCCACACAAAAAAAAAAAATAAATAAAAAAATATTAAAAAAAAAAAAAAAAAAAAAAAAAAAAAAAACATATATTGCCTAAGTACTTTGTTCCATTCGAGCTCCAAACAACCTCAGCAAACTCAAACGAACCCCTACCTAATTATTTGGTCATGTTTCATGTTGTTGGACCCTTTGTGGACTCGACTACAACCAAAACAAACCAACTTTCGTGTTTCTCTTTTGTCCCCAGCGACAGCTAACAACCCCAAGGAACCAAATGATTTGAGCTATGACACATTTCATCTTATGACATACTGATTTCCCCTCCTAGCTTCCATACCCATCTAACAATTTGGATATTTTGAACGATAGATACAAGCAAATTATTAACGTAAGACACGGTTTTATATATAAAGCAAACAAATTTTGTGTATATTTTTTTTTTACTCAGAAGCAAACTGATTCATCATCTACAAAAACTTGGAAACGATTCTGTGTTGTCACTTAAAACTTTATTTAACAAGTTTTTCTTTACAAAAGCTGAAGTTCAACAACTTTCTTTACATTCATCAAGTTATCATCCGAAACCCTCATTGTTAAAAATCTATTACTTACAAACTCTTTGTTTAACGGGTAGGTTACCCCCCACAGATTTTTGATTTTCAAAAATTATGAACCATGTTTATTTTCAAAACACGGAAAAATAACAATCTTCACTCAAAAATGAAATTTTTCTCAAGTCATGTTGACTATGGGAATAGTAATTTCCACATAAACCATAGTAAATTCATCTCTTTCGAAATTTATATGGCTCCAATGCTTGAAATCCTTGTTTATACGTACACTCTTTCCAACACCTCGTATAGAGGGTTGCACAGCATACGATTTCATAACAACTTATCATGAGGAAATCTTCATCCCAATGACTTCCACTTATTGCAAAACAACTCTGACAACTATTTTAGACTGGAATTCCGGGAGGAATTCTGTTTAACGGGTAGGTACTATAACATCCCGTAAACTCCCCAGTCATTTGTAAATAGTAAACGAAGACTAATCTATCGTCCCTGTTTACTTAACCATTTTTACGGACTAAATTTTTTTTTTTCATTCAACATTATTACTAAACGGGACGTTGTATCGCAATTCGCATTCTTTGTATCAAACTCATACACGTACCCCGACATTCCAATTCGGCCCAATCTCTTTTAAAATTATTTAGAAATCGACTATAGTACCCTTACTTTGGATCAATATCTTTGAAATCCTTTTAACAACATCATACAAACTTTAAATAGATCAATTCATCATTCAACATAGAATCAAGATTCACGAAATACTAAACCTTATACGAACGTATAACGGAAATTAAAAACATCCAAGCTTAGCTCGACCTCCAATTATCTCAACTCGACTCAAAAATATATTTTGTCTAGTGAATTTATTTTGTTCGACTTCCAGGCACCTCCAATCGAGCCACAATGGATTTTAGTCACATTTTCTATATTCGCTTGACCCCTTAAGACACCAACGAGCCAACTAAAATTAACACAAAAACTCTTTTGTCTTCTTCCCTTTGGTTGTGAGCGCCGGCCAAATACACCAAAAACCACCATCATTTAACTTACTTACACACACTATCATAATGTGTAATCATCATTCATATTTGAACACTCCATGTCAGAGCCATAAAATATCACCAACACTCCACGCAATCTAAAGTGGTTAGTAAAAGTAGTACACTCAGTCAAATAGCTCTTTCTCATTTTTATATATATCTGTGTTTCCCTTTCATTCTATAAACACAAAGAAAGAGAAGAGATAACTCTCCTCCCTCCTCTCTTTGGAGATCAACAGCAACCCCACAACGCTCCATCACCACCACTACAGCCTCACCACACCGCCACCACCAAGCCACCTTACATCATTTCCTTTACCACCTACACCACTCCACACGCTCAATCAACACCCCACTGCCACCCTCGTTATCACCACGCGCCACCAAGAACCTTTCCTCATCACCTCTTGTCACCCACAACATGTAGATCGAAGAAGAAAGGTAAGGAACGCGAACACCATGCGCGAGTTGACTCGTATACGAGTCAACTCAGTTTTAATCTTGATATTTCGGGTTAATAACAAACGGGTTTTATGTTTTGCTAAATAAATGATTAGAAACGAAAATGGTATCGTAAGTGTTTTGTGTGTCGAGTTGAATCACGACGTGAGCTAAGCTCACGTACTAATGATGTTTTGATGTTATTTTGATTTTGTGAGCTTGTTTGATCCTTGATGAGGTAGTCTTGATGTTCTTGTTGTCATTGTTGTTAATTGTTTATGGTTCGGATTTGGATTGTGGTGCCGAATGGGTTTGAGCCGAGAGTTAAGGATTGGGATAGTGGGTTTTGATTGAGGTTCTTGATGTTAAATTTGTGTTGTTGAAGTTGATGTTATTTGTTGTTGTCGTTTATTTGTTTGTTGTTGTTGTTGGCTGCACCGAGAGACGAAGCCAAGACTATGATGGTCTCGGCAAGTTGATGTTGTTTATTGTTGTTGTTTATTTGTTGTTGTTGTGGTCGGGCTGCCATGGGAACAAGAGCCGAGACCACTACGGTCTCGGCCGAATACATGATTAATTGTTGTTATGTTATTGTTGTTTGTTGTTGTAATCGAGACCCCAAGAGGGCTCGTTTGGTTTTGGTGATGAGCCGAGAGGTAGGCCGAGACCACTAGGGTCTCGGCATCGTTGTGGGAAATTGTTGGTTGTTGTCGTTGTTAATGTTGTTGTTATTGTTGTCGTTGTTATTGGGGACAGCCGAGAAAAGGAAGACAAAAACATTTATTTAATTTTTGAATAAACAGAACGTAATGAATATTTAATTTCGTAAACATTAAAATTATAAACATAAATATATGTTTATTTACTTTTGATAATAATTAAACACAAATGGGATGGTTTGATCTTTTCGATACATATACATTTTGGTTTACTCATTTCGGCCTTTTCGCGACTTATTTAGCTTACATAAATGTAAGGTTTTGGTATTTGGATTTTTGGTGAGATACATTTTAGTATAAGGTTATTAATATTGGACTTGGGACTTGGCCCTTAAAAATCGGATTATATACCTTTGGTTGAGACTTGTATTATCGACAAACTTAACAAATTTAATAATTAGAATTAATTTGTTATAGTTAACTTGATATTAAAACTCGATGACATATAAAACTTGTAAACTAAAACCATCTGGTAAATTAACTAACTGGAACAACTTTAGTTAAATTGACTAGAAATTAACAGTCAACTCACTTTAGCTCTTATATGCTACTTGACTCTTACGTGTTTATTTCCTCGCATACCTGTGTAATATGTTTTATACTTTGGTGTAAGTTTCCGAGTCTTGACATTCAAACCACTACACGAATGATGATACCATACACTATTAAACGGATATAACGAAAATATTTTTGGAAGCAAGATTTGAAACAATACTTGGGAATGGAAATAGTTAACTATTGGAAACCATTACGTTTTGGAATATATGTTAAGATGAGTTTCATATTCGTTAGGTCGTGCCGAATTCCATATCATCGTGCTCTGACTCTTGACATCACTTATGTTACTCTATTCCGCCATACTCTTTGGCACCGTTGCGTTACTTAAATCACTACATTCCAAGGTGAGTTCATGGCCCCTACTTTTACTTATTTTATAAACGTTTTGGGGGAGATACATGCTTAAACTACTTGCTTT
This sequence comes from Artemisia tridentata subsp. tridentata, assembly GCA_021014915.2. Lineage (NCBI taxonomy): Eukaryota > Viridiplantae > Streptophyta > Magnoliopsida > Asterales > Asteraceae > Artemisia > Artemisia tridentata. Next base: position 139,466,810 of record CP139503.1, on the reverse strand, counting down.
TACTTTGACAAGCACTTTTACATACTACTGTGAGTTTATAGCCCCACTTTCCATTACTTAATTGTTTTAAACTCTTTGGGGCAGATACATGCTCAACTACATGCTTTTACTTTCACAAGTACTCTTAACTTTTACATACTACCGTGAGTTTTCATAGCCCCACTCTTCTTGTTTACTGTTTTATAAACTCTTTGGGGGACATACATGCTTAAATACAATGCTTTTACTTTTCATAAGTACACTTAACTATTTACACATTATTGTGAGTTCATAGCCCCTACTTTTTATACGTTTTGAACTACTTTTGTGGGAGATACATGCTCAAACTATATTCATTTACTTATACAAGTACTTTAGAAACTTTCACGGATTACCGTGAGTTCCATAGCCCCTACTTATAAACTTTTTGAATTAATTTTGGGGAAGATACGTGCTTAAACTACTTGCTTTTACTTTAACAAGCACTTTTACATACTACTGTGAGTTATCGCCCCACTTTTACTCATTATAATTGTTTTATAAATGCTATGGGGGTGATACATGCTTTAAACTTTTACAAGTACTCTTATCTATATACAAGTTACTGTGAGTTCCATAGACCACACTTTTACCTATTTTGAATTACTTTTGAGGGAAATACATGATTGTATTTCATATAAACTTTACTAGTTAACCTTTAACATTATACTCAGTTGATAAACCACTCTACTTGTTATTGAATGCTTTTACTTGCAAAGGCACTATAAACTTTTTCGGATTACTATGAACTTAGGAATCCACTTTTATACATTTTTATATCTCATGGAGGGATATCTGCTATAAACATGATTACAAGTGATTTTCAATTGTATGCTATACCTGATTTACTGTTGCCTAAGTTTACCTTTATTGCCATGTTCGAAGTCCCTCATATCATGAACCTTAATCACTTGCGAGTGAACGTAAATAATTGTGAATAGATCTATTTGGGACTAACAATCCCCGTTTGGGTCTGCTAGGATGAGCCACCCAAGTGCACTTTATTTAAACAAACTTATAGGTTATTGGCAAATACCTATCCCGAGGGCCTATATATAATTTACATCATTTTGATGCCTGTTAAACGTTGAGTGTCATGAGGCTTAGGGCAATAGAACGATACTGTAGTCATGATACAGTATTGCCATTATTTTATCAAACTTGAACTTGTATTTACTATATAGCAGAAAATCACTACTTGGCAAACGATAACTATTTTGTGTTGACCCATTTAGGGCAACCAAACCAACTATGGGTATATAACAACTTAACCCACCACTTACTTTATAACAAACCAACTATGGGTGTATAATATCGTAACCCACTGCTTATTTTATTAATAATTGTATTTATTACAATTATTACCTAAACTTGGAACTATTGAAAATCAACTGATTTTATGCAAACTCTATGGATTCACTCACACTTTGATTTTTGACAATCAACTGGTTTAACTATAAATACTATGGTATTACTCACTTTTTGACTTCGATAATCAACTGTTTATTTACAACTGCTATGGACTCACAAACTCTTTGATTTTGGAAATCAACGGTTTTTACTTACAAACTCTATGAACTCACCAACCTTTGTGTTGACGCTTTTAGCATGTATTTATCTCAGGTCCATAATGAGCAGGGATGGCACGGAGGAGCACGGATACTATGAAGGCTATAAATTTTATTATCATTCGAAAACCTATTTAATAAACTTTGAAACCACTGGGACATCATTTTGTAAACTCTGATATTCGAATGATAAATCTTTTAAAACGAGTAAATTGGTGATCGTTTTCTACTATTCAACTATTGTGCCATGAAGTAACACCCAATTTGAATTCCGCTGCGTATCACGAAATTGGGGGTGTTACAAAATTAACAGTCCATAACATAGGCAATATGAAATAGCTTAATGTACTAGTGTTCATAATGAAATGATCAAGGGTGAACAATGTAAACACAAAATACTTCCGAGCAACGACTCAAGTATTTTAACCAATCAATAATGTTTGAAAGACAACTCACGTCTCAAGCAAAACAAGCATGGAGTTTAAATGTAAAACGAGCATAGAGTTTAATGAAAAACGAGCATAGAGTTTAATGAAAAACGAGCATGTATTCTCCCCCAAAACAGTTACAAAACAAGTAAAAGGAGGGGCTATGAAACTCACCTGATGCGATAGCTACGATGACAAAATGGATACACTGAAATGAGGCACGATCTCTAACCGCAACCTAATATGAATGATAGGATCTAATGTAAGCAATGAAATGATGCTACACATGCAAATACGTATGTTAACGATACCACTCGTTAGTTTTGAAAATAACGTTTATCGACGAAAAATACATTTTTGACGTCTCGTTAAGTTATAAACTACTTTTCGTGTAAACATGTTGAAACGGTACCCCACGATCCTCGTTTGGTGTTCCATAGTCAAATATAATGTTTTCGTCGCAAAATATCACTTTTCATAACTTGTGAAAACATGTCCAAAATGGCCTCGTAAAACTAGTCGTGAAATATTGTACGTTAAGTGTTAGCGGTAAAACTCGACGTTTTTGAAAACCTTGTAACAACATCTTAATGTCGTTATATTTAACTTTTGATCATACGCGTTCCGATCAATGAGAAAATCGGCTATCAATGTTGTGACTTGAAAAAATACTAGTTTGTACACTTATAATATATTGGCTATTAGTGCTGTCAAAATAAACATGGTTCGTCGGGTTTCAAACGCGTGTATCTCGGTCGTTATAAGTTCATTTTCTACGTTCTTTATATCCCCGGCTTCGTATAAACATGAACTAACATAATCTCAGTAGGTCGGCTCCTCTAAATCACGTCTAACATCTCGTTTAGTCCTTTGAATCTCGGCGAACAGCACGCTAAATTTTCAGAAATTAGTTTTCGTCGTCCAACTTTGAAAAATCATAACTTTCTCATCGTAAGTCGGTTTTTACTCATTCTTGCGGCCACGGTTTTGCTTTTGAAAGAACTTTCTAAATATGAAGGCCAAAATGTCTCAATGTTTACTGATTTTTCCAGTTTTCACATTTTTGGACAGTAGGTTTATATACTTGTTAAAAACACATTTTTCTAGTTCAAGTCTTGTTTATACCACTTCCAATCAACACCACAAGTACTCTAATCCTACCACACACCTTCTCAAGGTGTCATGGGATCCTAAACATCACCAATAATGGTGGGTTTCATGAGGATGTTACTAAAACTTGTAGATCTAGTGTTTATGAAGAAAATGAGTAAAGTGGTATATGTAACATACATTTTTGCATAACTAGATACCAATAACACTTGAAAATACCACAATATATAGATAAAATGAAAGTATGAAATGATCAAAAATGTTCTTGAAGCTTACTTGATGGTTTGTGATGATTTGATGAGAAATATGTAAGAAAACTTGAGATTTAATCACAAAATCCTAACAAGGAAGGTAAATGAGACTTGCTAGCAACTTGATCTTCGAAAAATTATGGATTATTGTTGGGGATCTTGGTTTGGCCGAACAATATGGAGAGAAAAGGGAGAGTTTCTTGAACTTTTAGCTAGTTGAGTTTTGTGTTGTATGTGTTATGGAAATTAATTCAATGAACATATAGCATCTTTGCATTAATGGGATGTAAGTTAATCAATTGTTTAGGGACATAGGAGGGGGGCGGCACATGTGCAAGGAAAAGAAGAGATATTAGCTTATTTAATGATCTTGTCCCCCTCATTTTGATCATACATTAGTTGTTATCGTGTACCGGGTTAACTGAAAATAAATCGTGACGAGTTGAAATAAAATACAACGAAGTTGTAAAAGATGTAAATTCACATTCCTTGCAAGAATCGGGTGTTAAAATAATTATCGGATTGAAATATCGCAAATCGACGGAGTTATAAGCTCCTAACGAAAAATATCGCAATTGGTTTAAAAACACCGGGTAAATTAATAAAATAACTTTTATATCATTAAAATTAACATGAAAATATATTAGAATCATAGTCAGGAGTATTGGGTATAAGGTTAGTAGTAATGACTGAGTGGTAATGTTTAACAAATAAACGAACATACGTAAATGAAAAACACACAAACCCGTGCATGACTTAATATGATAAATGATGTTACGAATGATATGTAGACTACTCTAGTCTATATGATATGTCATTACTGATGATGCATGAATACGCAGCTAAACCATACTGGTTATGCGTATTTTGAATACCCGTAAACCTAGTTTACGTAATGATGAATGATGAGCATGAATAGTGATTTCCCTCCGGGAATGAATAGTGTCACGTGAATAGTAAATTTTTTGACGACTTCTCAAAGTCTCAAACTGACTTCAAAAATGATGAATAGTGAAATGATGAATAGTGATCGGTGAATAGTAAATTCCCGAGATGAATAGTGAAATTTCGAAGCTTGAAAAGGACCTGAAATTACGGGTTGCGACACGTATGCTGAGCACTACAACGTAACTCCTTAAAGCATAGGTCGTTTCATATACCCATCCAACCTTCCTTAACTGTATATGAACCTCTCTCGAATTATCCACATCTTTGTGTGACACTGAGTACTACAACGTATCTCCTTTAAGTGATAGTTAACTAGGTCTTCGTCCATCCACCCCTTGACCTATGAAAACTAGATAAACCAAGACTTAATCACTACACCCATGAGTGCCCAAACAAGTATCTCTGAAAGTCATGCATCCAACCAACCTCTAGACTTTGAGATTAATAAGTACACATGCCCGTGAAATGTCACTTCAAAATCAAATCAATAATACTATACTTCCCCCGTAGTCATTTTTCTTGACCATGATAATTTTAGCCGTGAACAATGTATCCCCATGAAATTTTGTTCCAAAATACCACTCTTTAACAAAATTGTTTAAATAGTTGAATCTAAAAAATTAATTTCAGATCACACCTTATGTTGTCCAATTATGTAGTGAATTAATACTTCATCAGCCCAATCCATTTTATAACCATCCAAAGCCCAGTCAAAAAACAACCCGATCCAATAAACTAAACCATATCCGGTGTAAAGTGATATAAACCAATCACTTTGACCTAACCCTAAGATACATCTTAAGATATATCCGCCCCCTTTTCCTGAACTTCACTCACCCAACCTGACAATCTTATCAAAGTAAAAAAATCGATCTCCATTTCCATCTCACACTTCAATTACATAAACCCAGTCATCAATTATGTCCGAATCACCATGTCTCGTACAAAATAAAGCAAAACACTCCCTTCCCTTTTTTTCTTGGTATAGCACGGATCAAGAACCCACGATGAGCAGAGGATTTTTGACTACAAGATCTTTAAATAAGGTCTCTGGTAGGTGTTAATTATTTGTTTTGAGGTTTATAACGAAACAAGAAAAAGAAAGTAACATACTTGTTATTCTTATATTTCTTTAAATTCGGATATTGAAGAGTGAGTTTCACTCCACAAAGGTCAGTGATGATACAAGTTCAACGAAGAAAAAAATCTTTTTGAGATTGAAGATAACGTTGAACTTTTCTGAAATCTTGTTTGATTGAAAGTCTTGAGGTTGTTTGGAGATAAGATTGAAGGTGAGGTGTTAGGATAGAGTTGGATTGATGGTTGATGATATGGGTCTAAGTTTTTCTTCTGTCGATTTCATTTGAGTATAAACTTCGGACTGATGATGTAATAGTAAACTTTGGTCAACGAGTATGAGTATTTTGGTTTAGTGGTCAACTGGTCAATTCTTCTTCAGCTTTATTCTGTTTTTTCAATTTGCGATAAGTGGTCATTGACCCAATTTGCGATAGGTTTGACCCAGTTTGCGATAGTGACCCAGTTTGAAGCGAAAAGTGTACCGCTTTTAAGGGGGTCATTTAAGCCCTAAATCGTATTTATTTGATCAAATATTGCCCTAAATCGTTCCTTTTGTCATTTTAGGTACTTTGGAGAAGAAATCTGGAAAAGGAAGCATTTTGGACGTTTTTGGAGCATAAAAGTGAAGAAAACGACAAAGTCTCAAAAATATGCTGGAAAGTACATGTGAGGGCGTCAAGACTTGCTCTTGACGGCGTCACGGCTTGGCAAAAGTGGTGGATATGAAAAATACACATGATAAGCCAGTGAGATTTGCATTGGCATTCTGACGGCGTCACCCTTTGGAGTGATCAAGGTCGTCACGGTTTAAGCTGAAGAATGACGGCGTCACCCTTAACCTTGACGGCGTCAGCTTCTGATAGGCCAGAACGGATTTTGGAGGTTTAAAGGGAGACGGCGTCAAGAAGGCCATCACGTGTTAACTAGTCACAACTTGCGCGCGCGGTAGCTGTTACTGTTTTGGCCATAAAATCCTCATACGAACTCGGATTTAGGTGATTCAAAAGGCCACGCGATCGGGACGAAAAGATCTACAATTTGGTGAAAAATTGGATGTGACGGCGTCACGTGTAAGTCTGACGCCGTCAGATCGGGCCGACAGAAAAATGCCTATAAATATAACTTCACAACTTCATTATTTGTAAGCCCTAAACCCTAAGTCCGATTCTAGGGTTTAGGTAGGTGTTTTTCCAGCAACTTAGAGGGTCCTAATCATGCCATAAACATCTTGTAATGGTTTGTTTATCGATTCAATCTTATGTTATGTCTTCAATTATGATTATTGTTGATTGCTCTTCATTAATTATGCTTGGCTAAATCACCTTGTGTCTACTTATGATTGTGTGAAACTTGTGTATAACTAATTAGATCTTATTGATTTCTTGTTGATGTGTGTGTCCATCTCCATCAATTAGGGCGTGACAACTTCAATAGATCTAGTTGGTTTAGTTTATAATTCTTGTTTCCTATTGTCTCTTGTTTGATTGGGTGATATCGATGTTAGGCTTAAGAAAACTGGCTAACCTCCTATACGGTAACTTGCTTGAACGTCTTAAGAAACATGAACCAATGCGTACTAGGTTTATTTGGTTGTATTTAATGCATGAGCGAATTCTAGTGATCCCATGTTAGGAGCTTCTTAGCCGGCTCGACATAGGAGTGAAGTAGGAGCTTATAGAGTTGGGGAAGTACGTACGCCACCCCACGATTGGTATTAAGGAATACAACCCGTCAATTAAAACAAGGTGTGACAATTCAATAGGTAGAATTGGATAGCTAGCAAGGAGTAACATATCATAGGTAGACATGCTTCATTTCCCTTGTAGAACCCTAGTTTACTTTTCTTGCATATTAGTTTAATTAGTAGCTTTTGGGTTAGTTGATTAGCAACTAATTCCGCCCCTTCTTCCAAAACCAGAGATTTTTACTTGCTTTCCATAAAATATAAAAACAAAAAAAAAAGAATCATCCCTCACCCTTAGACCTATTAGAGTAGTTTTTCATACCTAACGAACACTATTCCCTGTGGAGAGCGATCAATCCCCCGTACTTACCACTACACTATACTACATCGGTCAGGTACACTGCCTGGTGGGGTTGTAAGCCTCTTGAGATCCCTCGAGAGGTAAAACCTGTTGTAAGGTTGCAAAACCACGCATCAAGTTTTTGGCGCCGCTGCCGGGGAGTAGTTATTGCTTAGGTTGAAATTTTATTTTTATTAGGTCTACTCATTAGATTCCTATCTTAGTGAGATTTTTATTTTCTTTTTATTAGCTTTCCCGTAGTCTATCTTTTCTTTGTGTCTTTGTTCGTAAAAACCATTCCATTGACTCTTCCGTTCACTATTATGGAGTACGCGAATCCACCATACTACCCACCACGAATTCCATTTGCCCCTAATGACATCTTGATGTTCAACCAATATCGAGATGAACCCATATATGATGCATGGACTCGTTTTAAAAACTTACTCCGAATAGTCCCTCATCATAGCTTCGATTTAGCATCCCTAACCCAAATCTTTTTCGATCGTGTCGACCGATATGACCAAATGTGCATTAACGATTTTGCCAATAGGGACTTTAGGGAATTAAATGCTGAAGAAGCATGGGATGCCATTGAAGATTGTGCCCAGTATTATTATAGAGTAGACAACCCAACAAACGTTAGTACAAGTCAATTGACCACAAATTCCAAGGATCATGAAACAAGTTTGTCTGGGGATGACTATTTTGGGATACCTAAGTGGATGTCATGTAACATCATAGTACAAAACAAACACATAGGTAATCTAGATAAAATGGAGGATGAGGTGGATAATCCAAGCCCACAAAGTACTCAACCATCACTTGAGGCACACACACCGCCCGTGACTTACCCGGAAGATGTAGAAGAAACTTTAGGAATTCCGATGGAGGTAGAACCCTTGGACCAAGCACCACTAGAGGATATAGGTTTGAATACTTATAGTGATAACCTTACTCTTAGTTCTAGGGAATTTCCTAGTGTTGATGAACCGGAACCTCAACCTTTACACAACTTTCCATCCTTAGATTTACATCTAGGAGACAAAAGAGGAACCGACCCACCCATCAACCAATATTATCCGGGTAGTTTTAGGATGAAGGAAGCCATTCACTCACCCCCTTCACCTCACGTGGCATATTCACACCCTAAGGGTGTGTATCGCTACTTTCACCCGCACTTAATCCTAAGTGTAGGGAAAACCTCCCCTATTTTTGTTAAATAAGGGTAGAGTCAGGCTCGTGACTCGAACAAAAACAAGCGCTTATTGGGAGGCAACCCAAGTTTTATTTGCTTTGTGTGTTTATTTGTTTCTTTGATTTTATTTGTTTCCGTATGTATGTTTAATTTTTATTCTTATTGATTCATGTTCAAAAGTAAATTGTGAAAATGCTTTATCTTGTTTTTAACTTCGTCTTAACTACATATAAAGGTATTTTGCAAAAGTTAAGTGTAAGGGAAATCTAAATCGGTTTTATTAGAACACAAATGAACATGAATCGTAATAATAATAAATGAACATACATATTAGTATTTGTTTGAGTCAAATGCTTGTATCGAGTCATAATGATGTTTTGCAGGATTTCCAGGAAGTAAGGTATAGGTTTTTCCAAAATTTTTCCGGAAACTTAACATGAGAATTCTGTCAGATTATTTCTGACGGCGTCAGGCGTTACAACCTGACGGCGTCAGTTTAATTTTCTGAAAATTTTTGAAAGTTTTGTTTTCATAAAAAGTTTTTATTAAATCTATAACTTATAATCTCCAGGAATCTGCAAAATTATCATTCCACAAGCATTATATCATTATATATAGAGTTTATCCCGCCGATGTTATGCAGGTTTTCGTGTTTGTTTTCTCAGGTTTAACAGGTTATTTTGGACAAGGAAATGTTTTGGATCAAGCTTTTGGCGATGCATTAGTCATGAAGCTTTTACATTCTCTTTGGAAGAAGATCTAACCCTGTTACTTCATTATCCACCGAGCGAATCAGGGGAGTATTTGATTTCATTCTTTTACTTTATGCTTTTACATCTTGTTATTTGAACATTGGGGACAATGTTCATCTTAAGTGTAAGGGGGGGTAAAAGTACGATTAGAGAATACAATTGCACTTGATTTTTGTTTGTTTAATAGTAGATGTGTAATAAAACTGAGATAAATACCTGTTAGGGCAATTTAGTGCCAAATTTAAAAAAATTTACAACATTTAGGAGTGAAACTTTGATCTTAATGAGCGTCTCACGGATAGGAGTTATATGACTAGCACAAAAACCGTACCACTAAAAAATTTTCCACCCCCAAATATGTGAGGTTCGCCCCTAGAATTGGTAGGAAAAGCATTTATGCTATGATGTGTGTACCGGTAGCACTTAGATTCTAGAACTTGCGTTAGGACCATTCCGAGGCCACAAGTGAGACTACATTCGTGTAGTTAGATTTACTACATGATAAGAGGCATTAGGATTAACCCATTGTTTTACACCTGTGTTTTTGTTATAATTACATTGGCTACATTGGTCAAGTAATTCTCCCACACCCTTTGCGTTGTACTCATTTTTAGTACACGATACCCCTAGTACACCCCTCAGAGCCTATCTTTTCGTTTCGACCTTTAAGCATTTTACTTAAAGGAAGAATTTGTTACACCCCACTTAAATGTACACCCAAATCGCCTTAGCCTACCTTGTATGCACTCATTTTTAGTGCATTATTGTTACAACATTTGTTTAAACCCCAAGTTAATTATCTAATTGATTACATGGTTGCTAAGTCGAGTCATATCCTTGTACATATTGTTTTGGGACGATTGGGACTCATGGGTAAAGTACTAGTGTAATGGAGTAATGGGGAAGAACATCATTTATTACCCCCATATGTGCTAAATATTTTAAAAGTACTCCAAGTGTTTTGATTATCTTAATTCGAGTCATTATAATAGTAATTTGTAAAGTTATGTAAAAGTTCAAGTGTAAGGGGAATGCAATGCCCCTATGATGTATTATTTTGGATGGTAGGGCAAAAGTGTATGCCAAAAAAAAAAAAAAAAAAAAAAAAAAAAAAAAAAAAACGAAAAAATCAAGAAAAATACAAAAAAAAATGAGAAAAAGAAAAGTAAAAAAACATACGGACTACCATCCCGTTTCATTTTATGTTTATTTTATGTTTTTGTTATTTTGTTTTTAGCTTAAGATTGAGTCGAGTCTTGGCTTAGCAACATTGTATAGTACATGTAATTGATCAAGATCTTTAACTCGCCACCAGTAAAATATCCCTTATCCAACAAATCCGTGTTTATCATATCCCTACACCTAACGTTATAACCCATGTAAAAGCCCTCTTTGATAGTTTATCTTAGGTGCTTACGCCTAGTGGAGGAGGTTTTCGATCCTTTCCCAAGCCTATGGTAATCTATTTGCTATGACAGGTAGTGAGAGATATTATCCGTTTTCATTTATGAGATTTATTTTGATGACACTTGAGAGACGTGAGTATCTAAACACTACTTGTGAGGTGCTAGTTTGTAATCTCCGTGCTTATTATGATTAAAGTGGAACGACTATTTGTTGTAATTACTTTTATGTTAGCATTAAATGACCCCTAACTTGTATTTTGATTAGAATAAAAGCATATTTGCTTGAGGACAAGCAAATCTCAAGTGTAAGGGTATTTGATGAAGCGAAAAGTGTACCGCTTTTAAGGGGTCATTTAAGCCCTAAATCGTATTTATTTGATCAAATATTGCCCTAAATCGTTCCTTTTGTCATTTTAGGTACTTTGGAGAAGAAATCTGGAAAAGGAAGCATTTTGGACGTTTTTGGAGCATAAAAGTGAAGAAAACGACAAAGTCTCAAAAATATGCTGGAAAGTACATGTGAGGGCGTCAAGACTTGCTCTTGACGGCGTCACGGCTTGGCAAAAGTGGTGGATATGAAAAATACACATGATAAGCCAGTGAGATTTGCATTGGAATTCTGACGGCGTCACCCTTTGGAGTGATCAAGGTCGTCACGGTTTAAGCTGAAGAATGACGGCGTCACCCTTAACCTTGACGGCGTCAGCTTCTGATAGGCCAGAACGGATTTTGGAGGTTTAAAGGGAGACGGCGTCAAGAAGGCCATCACGTGTTAACTAGTCACAACTTGCGCGCGCGGTAGCTGTTACTGTTTTGGCCATAAAATCCTCATACGAACTCGGATTTAGGTGATTCAAAAGGCCACGCGATCGGGACGAAAAGATCTACAATTTGGTGAAAAATTGGATGTGACGGCGTCACGTGTAAGTCTGACGCCGTCAGATCGGGCCGACAGAAAAATGCCTATAAATATAACTTCACAACTTCATTATTTGTAAGCCCTAAACCCTAAGTCCGATTCTAGGGTTTAGGTAGGTGTTTTTTCCAGCAACTTAGAGGGTCCTAATCATGCCATAAACATCTTGTAATGGTTTGTTTATCGATTCAATCTTATGTTATGTCTTCAATTATGATTATTGTTGATTGCTCTTCATTAATTATGCTTGGCTAAATCACCTTGTGTCTACTTATGATTGTGTGAAACTTGTGTATAACTAATTAGATCTTATTGATTTCTTGTTGATGTGTGTGTCCATCTCCATCAATTAGGGCGTGACAACTTCAATAGATCTAGTTGGTTTAGTTTATAATTCTTGTTTCCTATTGTCTCTTGTTTGATTGGGTGATATCGATGTTAGGCTTAAGAAAACTGGCTAACCTCCTATACGGTAACTTGCTTGAACGTCTTAAGAAACATGAACCAATGCGTACTAGGTTTATTTGGTTGTATTTAATGCATGAGCGAATTCTAGTGATCCCATGTTAGGAGCTTCTTAGCCGGCTCGACATAGGAGTGAAGTAGGAGCTTATAGAGTTGGGGAAGTACGTACGCCACCCCACGATTGGTATTAAGGAATACAACCCGTCAATTAAAACAAGGTGTGACAATTCAATAGGTAGAATTGGATAGCTAGCAAGGAGTAACATATCATAGGTAGACATGCTTCATTTCCCTTGTAGAACCCTAGTTTACTTTTCTTGCATATTAGTTTAATTAGTAGCTTTTGGGTTAGTTGATTAGCAACTAATTCCGCCCCTTCTTCCAAAACCAGAGATTTTTACTTGCTTTCCATAAAATATAAAAACAAAAAAAAAAGAATCATCCCTCACCCTTAGACCTATTAGAGTAGTTTTTCATACCTAACGAACACTATTCCCTGTGGAGAGCGATCAATCCCCCGTACTTACCACTACACTATACTACATCGGTCAGGTACACTGCCTGGTGGGGTTGTAAGCCTCTTGAGATCCCTCGAGAGGTAAAACCTGTTGTAAGGTTGCAAAACCACGCATCAAGTTTTTGGCGCCGCTGCCGGGGAGTAGTTATTGCTTAGGTTGAAATTTTATTTTTATTAGGTCTACTCATTAGATTCCTATCTTAGTGAGATTTTTATTTTCTTTTTATTAGCTTTCCCGTAGTCTATCTTTTCTTTGTGTCTTTGTTCGTAAAAACCATTCCATTGACTCTTCCGTTCACTATTATGGAGTACGCGAATCCACCATACTACTCACCACGAATTCCATTTGCCCCTAATGACATCTTGATGTTCAACCAATATCGAGATGAACCCATATATGATGCATGGACTCGTTTTAAAAACTTACTCCGAATAGTCCCTCATCATAGCTTCGATTTAGCATCCCTAACCCAAATCTTTTTCGATCGTGTCGACCGATATGACCAAATGTGCATTAACGATTTTGCCAATAGGGACTTTAGGGAATTAAATGCTGAAGAAGCATGGGATGCCATTGAAGATTGTGCCCAGTATTATTATAGAGTAGACAACCCAACAAACGTTAGTACAAGTCAATTGACCACAAATTCCAAGGATCATGAAACAAGTTTGTCTGGGGATGACTATTTTGGGATACCTAAGTGGATGTCATGTAACATCATAGTACAAAACAAACACATAGGTAATCTAGATAAAATGGAGGATGAGGTGGATAATCCAAGCCCACAAAGTACTCAACAAGTCCTACCATCACTTGAGGCACACACACCGCCCGTGACTTACCCGGAAGAAGTAGAAGAAACTTTAGGAATCCCAATGGAGGTAGAACCCTTGGACCAAGCACCACTAGAGGATATAGGTTTGAATACTTGTAGTGATAACCTTACTCTTAGTTCTAGGGAATTTCCTAGTGTTGATGAAACGGAACCTCAACCTTTACACAACTTTCCATCCTTAGATTTACATCTAGGAGACAAAAGAGGAACCGACCCACCCATCAACCCTTATTATCCGGGTAGTTTTAGGATGAAGGAAGCCATTCACTCACCCCCTTCACCTCACGTGGCATATTCACACCCTAAGGGTGTGTATCGCTACTTTCACCCGCACTTAATCCTAAGTGTAGGGAAAACCTCCCCTATTTTTGTTAAATAAGGGTAGAGTCAGGCTCGTGACTCGAACAAAAACAAGCGCTTATTGGGAGGCAACCCAAGTTTTATTTGCTTTGTGTGTTTATTTGTTTCTTTGATTTTATTTGTTTCCGTATGTATGTTTAATTTTTATTCTTATTGATTCATGTTCAAAAGTAAATTGTGAAAATGCTTTATCTTGTTTTTAACTTCGTCTTAACTACATATAAAGGTATTTTGCAAACGTTAAGTGTAAGGGAAATCTAAATCGGTTTATTAGAACACAAATGAACATGAATCGTAATAATAATAAATGAACATACATATTAGTATTCGTTTGAGTCAAATGCTTGTATCGAGTCATAATGATGTTTTGCAGGATTTCCAGGAAGTAAGGTATAGGTTTTTCCAAAATTTTTCCGGAAACTTAACATGAGAATTCTGTCAGATTATTTCTGACGGCGTCAGGCGTTACAACCTGACGGCGTCAGTTTAATTTTCTGAAAATTTTTGAAAGTTTTGTTTTCATAAAAAGTTTTTATTAAATCTATAACTTATAATCTCCAGGAATCTGCAAAATTATCATTCCACAAGCATTATATCATTATATATAGAGTTTATCCCGCCGATGTTATGCAGGTTTTCGTGTTTGTTTTCTCAGGTTTAACAGGTTATTTTGGACAAGGAAATGTTTTGGATCAAGCTTTTGGCGATGCATTAGTCATGAAGCTTTTACATTCTCTTTGGAAGAAGATCTAACCCTGTTACTTCATTATCCACCGAGCGAATCAGGGGAGTATTTGATTTCATTCTTTTACTTTATGCTTTTACATCTTGTTATTTGAACATTGGGGACAATGTCCATCTTAAGTGTAAGGGGGGGTAAAAGTACGATTAGAGAATACAATTGCACTTGATTTTTGTTTGTTTAATAGTAGATGTGTAATAAAACTGAGATAAATACCTGTTAGGGCAATTTTAGTGCCAAATTTAAAAAAATTTACAACATTTAGGAGTGAAACTTTGATCTTAATGAGCGTCTCACGGATAGGAGTTATATGACTAGCACAAAAACCGTACCACTAAAAAATTTTCCACCCCCAAATATGTGAGGTTCGCCCCTAGAATTGGTAGGAAAAGCATTTATGCTATGATGTGTGTACCGGTAGCACTTAGATTCTAGAACTTGCGTTAGGACCATTCCGAGGCCACAAGTGAGACTACATTCGTGTAGTTAGATTTACTACATGATAAGAGGCATTAGGATTAACCCATTGTTTTACACCTGTGTTTTTGTTATAATTACATTGGCTACATTGGTCAAGTAATTCTCCCACACCCTTTGCGTTGTACTCATTTTTAGTACACGATACCCCTAGTACACCCCTCAGAGCCTATCTTTTCGTTTCGACCTTTAAGCATTTTACTTAAAGGAAGAATTTGTTACACCCCACTTAAATGTACACCCAAATCGCCTTAGCCTACCTTGTATGCACTCATTTTTAGTGCATTATTGTTACAACATTTGTTTAAACCCCAAGTTAATTATCTAATTGATTACATGGTTGCTAAGTCGAGTCATATCCTTGTACATATTGTTTTGGGACGATTGGGACTCATGGGTAAAGTACTAGTGTAATGGAGTAATGGGGAAGAACATCATTTATTACCCCCATATGTGCTAAATATTTTAAAAGTACTCCAAGTGTTTTGATTATCTTAATTCGAGTCATTATAATAGTAATTTGTAAAGTTATGTAAAAGTTCAAGTGTAAGGGGAATGCAATGCCCCTATGATGTATTATTTTGGATGGTAGGGCAAAAGTGTATGCCAAAAAAAAAAAAAAAAAAAAAAAAAAAAAAAAAAAAACGAAAAAATCAAGAAAAATACAAAAAAAAATGAGAAAAAGAAAAGTAGAAAAAACATACGGACTACCATCCCGTTTCATTTTATGTTTATTTTATGTTTTTGTTATTTTGTTTTTAGCTTAAGATTGAGTCGAGTCTTGGCTTAGCAACATTGTATAGTACATGTAATTGATCAAGATCTTTAACTCGCCACCAGTAAAATATCCCTTATCCAACAAATCCGTGTTTATCATATCCCTACACCTAACGTTATAACCCATGTAAAAGCCCTCTTTGATAGTTTATCTTAGGTGCTTACGCCTAGTGGAGGAGGTTTTCGATCCTTTCCCAAGCCTATGGTAATCTATTTGCTATGACAGGTAGTGAGAGATATTATCCGTTTTCATTTATGAGATTTATTTTGATGACACTTGAGAGACGTGAGTATCTAAACACTACTTGTGAGGTGCTAGTTTGTAATCTCCGTGCTTATTATGATTAAAGTGGAACGACTATTTGTTGTAATTACTTTTATGTTAGCATTAAATGACCCCTAACTTGTATTTTGATTAGAATAAAAGCATATTTGCTTGAGGACAAGCAAATCTCAAGTGTAAGGGTATTTGATGAAGCGAAAAGTGTACCGCTTTTAAGGGGTCATTTAAGCCCTAAATCGTATTTATTTGATCAAATATTGCCCTAAATCGTTCCTTTTGTCATTTTAGGTACTTTGGAGAAGAAATCTGGAAAAGGAAGCATTTTGGACGTTTTTGGAGCATAAAAGTGAAGAAAACGACAAAGTCTCAAAAATATGCTGGAAAGTACATGTGAGGGCGTCAAGACTTGCTCTTGACGGCGTCACGGCTTGGCAAAAGTGGTGGATATGAAAAATACACATGATAAGCCAGTGAGATTTGCATTGGAATTCTGACGGCGTCACCCTTTGGAGTGATCAAGGTCGTCACGGTTTAAGCTGAAGAATGACGGCGTCACCCTTAACCTTGACGGCGTCAGCTTCTGATAGGCCAGAACGGATTTTGGAGGTTTAAAGGGAGACGGCGTCAAGAAGGCCATCACGTGTTAACTAGTCACAACTTGCGCGCGCGGTAGCTGTTACTGTTTTGGCCATAAAATCCTCATACGAACTCGGATTTAGGTGATTCAAAAGGCCACGCGATCGGGACGAAAAGATCTACAATTTGGTGAAAAATTGGATGTGACGGCGTCACGTGTAAGTCTGACGCCGTCAGATCGGGCCGACAGAAAAATGCCTATAAATATAACTTCACAACTTCATTATTTGTAAGCCCTAAACCCTAAGTCCGATTCTAGGGTTTAGGTAGGTGTTTTTTCCAGCAACTTAGAGGGTCCTAATCATGCCATAAACATCTTGTAATGGTTTGTTTATCGATTCAATCTTATGTTATGTCTTCAATTATGATTATTGTTGATTGCTCTTCATTAATTATGCTTGGCTAAATCACCTTGTGTCTACTTATGATTGTGTGAAACTTGTGTATAACTAATTAGATCTTATTGATTTCTTGTTGATGTGTGTGTCCATCTCCATCAATTAGGGCGTGACAACTTCAATAGATCTAGTTGGTTTAGTTTATAATTCTTGTTTCCTATTGTCTCTTGTTTGATTGGGTGATATCGATGTTAGGCTTAAGAAAACTGGCTAACCTCCTATACGGTAACTTGCTTGAACGTCTTAAGAAACATGAACCAATGCGTACTAGGTTTATTTGGTTGTATTTAATGCATGAGCGAATTCTAGTGATCCCATGTTAGGAGCTTCTTAGCCGGCTCGACATAGGAGTGAAGTAGGAGCTTATAGAGTTGGGGAAGTACGTACGCCACCCCACGATTGGTATTAAGGAATACAACCCGTCAATTAAAACAAGGTGTGACAATTCAATAGGTAGAATTGGATAGCTAGCAAGGAGTAACATATCATAGGTAGACATGCTTCATTTCCCTTGTAGAACCCTAGTTTACTTTTCTTGCATATTAGTTTAATTAGTAGCTTTTGGGTTAGTTGATTAGCAACTAATTCCGCCCCTTCTTCCAAAACCAGAGATTTTTACTTGCTTTCCATAAAATATAAAAACAAAAAAAAAGAATCATCCCTCACCCTTAGACCTATTAGAGTAGTTTTTCATACCTAACGAACACTATTCCCTGTGGAGAGCGATCAATCCCCCGTACTTACCACTACACTATACTACATCGGTCAGGTACACTGCCTGGTGGGGTTGTAAGCCTCTTGAGATCCCTCGAGAGGTAAAACCTGTTGTAAGGTTGCAAATTTGCGATAGGTTTGACCACGCATCAGATAGGTTTGACCCAGTTTCACAATTGCGATAACCTCCCACATTTGCGATAAAAAAAACCACATTTGCGATAAAAAACCACATTTGCGATAAAATCCACCTTTGCGATAAAAGCCACATTTGCGATAGGATATCGATTTCTTTACAAGAAATTGCGATAGAAGAGGGTTTATCGCAATTTGCTTTACAAGCAATTGCAATAAAAAGGGGTATTGACTTTTTGACCAAGAAATCCGGCGAGATTCCGACCAAAAATTCCGACCATCTATTATGACCACCTTTTTGCGACCCAGATATAACCAGAAAACTTGACCACTTTTCACGGTATGGACAAACAAAGTCGTACAACTGATTTATGACAAAGAACTGATAACGTGAATATAGATATTGTCACACCCCCAAAATCGGGTCCAGCGGAAGCTTACACATCGCTGGGGTGCAACTCAATTGGTATCATAACACAAGTGTAAAGAACGGTTTTCACATCAATCGTTTAGAATATATTTGAGAAGTCAAAAGTGTTAAATTTACATTATGAAAAGTGGTGCGGAAGTTGGCCCATAAAATAAGTTAAGCGGTCCCAAATGTTTTATCAGAGTCTTCTATGACCATGCCATGCCCTGCCAAAAGCCTCCAGTAGCGTGCTATTGCTTAGTTCCTGAAAATACATGCTAAAGTGTCAACACGAGGTTGGTGAGTTCATAGAGTTTGTTTAACAAATAAAGTATTTGAAATAAGATTTTCCCAGCAAAGGCATTGTAAATCCACTCAGTTGCAAATCCCGCCCATAACAAAACTTGCAACCTGTGTGTTCACAACCCACTGCTAACATATAGTAAAAGTAAGGCATGAGTGTATACGAGGTGCGTTCTATAACACTAGAAGACCTTATGCTGCTCACTAGGAGACTTATGTTCGGCTATCCCAAGTGATAGATACTTAGGTCCGTGATATGTTCTGTACGGCTACCCTAAGTGTTTGATACTTAGGTCCGCGATATGTTCTGTACGGCTACCCCAAGTGTTAGATACTTAGGTCCGCGATATGTTCTGTACGGCTACCCCAAGTGTTAGTTACTTAGGTCCGCGAGTTGCTTTCAAGAATAACACAAATAAGTTTAACGCAATCATGTATGTAAGCAAGCAGTTTAAGCATGTATCTCCCCCAAAAAGTTCAAAACGTATAAAGTAGGGGCTATGAAACTCACCTGATATGATAGCACAATGATCACAATGTATAAGATGAAAATGAGGCTCGGTCTCTAACCGCGACCTATTATGAATGATATGATCTAGCGTAAGCAATGATACAATGCTACACATGCAAATACGTATGTTAACGATACCACTCGTTAGTTTTGAAAATAATGTTTATCGTCGAAAACTACATTTTTGACGTCTCGGCGAGTTATGAACTACTTTTCGTGTAAATATGTTGAAACGGTACTCCACGATCCTTGTTTGGTGTTTTATCGGTTAATATAATGTTTTCGTCGCAAAATAACACTTTTTATAACTTGTGAAAATATGACCAAACGGCCTCGCAAAACTAGTCGCAAAATATTGTACGTTAAGAGTTAGGAATAGAACTTGACGTTTTTGAAATCCTTGTAACATAATCTCAATGTCGACTCATTTGACTTTTGATCATACGCGCCTCGATCATATAGAAAATCGGCCATGAACTTAGTGACTTGCTAGTTTTACACTTAGAAAATATATGTGTTGTAATGCTGTCAAAATAAGTATAGTTCGTCGGCTTTTCAAAAATTCATATCTCGGTCGTTACAAGTCCGTTTTCAACGTTCTTTATATCCACGCGCTCGTCATAACATGAACTAACATATTTTCAGTAGTTCGGCCCTCCTAGATCACGTCTAACGCCTCGTTTTGTCCCTTGAAGTTCAGCAATCAGCATGCATTTTCTGAAAATAATAGTTTTTGTCTTCTAACTTTAAAAAATCATATCTCCTTCGTTATAGACTCGTTTTTGTTCATTCCGGCGGCCATAGTTTCGTTTTTGAATGTATTTTCTAAATCTTTGGTCCAAAGTTACACCCTAGTCCCTGAGTTTCCCACGTTTTGCAAATAGGGACAGTAGCTTTTATATTATGTCAAAACTTGATTTTCCTAGTTAACAACTTGTACAAATCCATTCCAACCAACATCAAAACAACCCTTAATCTACCATACACCTTCTCAAAGGGTCATGGGGTCCTAAACATCCTAAACTATAGTATGTTTCATGGGGATCATAATAAATTTAGTGGATCTATTGTTAGAGATGATTTATAAGAAAAATGGTATCATAAACATACGTAAGTTGCAATTTACACTACAACAACTTAAAAGTACATGATCACATGGATCAAATGAAAGTATAACTTGATAAAAATATGTTCTTGAAGTTACTTACAATATAGGATGAGTTTGGATGAAAATGGTCTACAACCTTGGAGTTTTTATTACAAAACCATAACAAGGAAGTTAAATGGAACTTGATTATCACTTGATCTTTAAAAAATTTTGTGTTCTTCCTCCTTGTTCTTGTGAGCCGTGGAGTATAGAGAGAAAAGAGAGTGTGTTTGTGATTTTTTTGTGAAAAAGAAGCTAGTTTAGGCTTTATATAGTCCAAGGGCATTTTGGTAATTTCAATGAAAGGGTATAATGGTAATTTCACTATATTTTCGAAATATCTAGATATTTTTGAGAAAATATCTAGATATTTTAGGTTGGATATTTATCTTTGACATACGGAGTGGGTTTTGGTCCCGTTAATTGCTAACTGTAAGTCGTAAAGTCACAAAACTTAAAACCGGGTATCCTAAAATTCCTAAATTCATGAAAATGTCACGGAAGGTGGAAAACATATATTTCTCTTGTTGGTAATGTTGTTTGGACATATCGGGATGCCTAAATGATGTTTAAACCTTAAGGTAAATCTCGGACACGGTTTCGTGATTCTTGCAGAAATTATCCGACGAGTGCCAAAATCTCGGGTTATCATTAAAATAGTTTAACTTACGAGAATATGAAATAAAAATTTTGGAATGAATAGTGCCAGTGAATAGTAAAAATGAATAGTAACTCATGAATAGTAAATTGTCGAGGTTCGGAAAAATGGCCTGGAATTACGAGTTGTGACAGATATTACTTGAGAAGACTTTGAAACAGTGAATAACAGTATGACTTTTGACCATAAGGATACTTAAAAGTATGTAATAGATCTGTTTATCCTAATGAAACGAAAAAAAAAATCCAATGACCGAAAAAAAAGATTTCGATGACCCAAAAATAGTGATAAAAACAGCCTAAAACATGAATTGAACCACAAAAATCAGAAAGATAAACAACCTGGCTCATTATACCAATTGTAGGACCGTGAATGTACAAGATTTATGTGATTCGGGAGGTCTTGGTTGGGTGAAGAAGATGAATATCTTCATCTTTTAGTGAGAGAAAGTAGAGAGAGGGTGGAGAAAATACTTGTAGTCTATTAGCTTAAAGAAAATGAATGAACAATACAAAGTTTTCCCACACCCCTCATGGAGAGTCATGAGGGGTATTTATAGGCCCTATTACATCACTAGTTTGCCATTTAAACATAAGTAGTCCCTGCGTTTACTACTTATTACAAATCTAGTCCAATTTACTTAAGTGACGATATCTTTATAAAAAAGCTAGTCTAACAGCTTTCTTAGCAGCAAACTTCGCCATTTGTTTGCTCTTCTTTATAGCAGCCTTATCGCTAGCTTTCTTAGCAGCAATCTCAGCTTTAATAGCATTGCACTTCGCTTGATTATGATCTTTCATGCTACATTTGAAGAATCTACAATTCTTCCTACACTTGTCACTTGGATTAATTGAACGCTCAACACTACTCTTAATACTTTTTCACGAACCTTTAGTACTAACCTATTTTGGACACAAAAAAAGAGGACAATAATAATTAAATGATCAAAAAAACATAACACATGACAATAACTGATGAACCAAAAACATAACACAGGACAATAACTGATGAACCAAAAACATAACACAGGACAATAACTGATGAACCAAAAACAACCAATGTTCATCAACTAAAAAAGCATAAACTAACTGCTGAACCTATAACCTATGATAACACAAATAAACAAAAATAAACTAACTGATGAACCTATGGTAACATAATAGCTAAAATAAATAAACTGATGAACCTATAGTAACATAATAGCTAAAAGTCAATAACTGGTGAACCAAAAAAAGCATAAGCTAACTGATGAACCTATTTAACATAATAGCTAAAAGTTAATAACTGATGAACAAAAAAAACTAATGATCATCAACTGAAAAAACATAAGCTAACTGATGAACCTATGATAACATAACCTATGATAACACAAATAAACTAACTGATGAACCTACGATAAAATAACCTATGAAGAAAAAAAAAATATAACAAAAAAGACATTAACTGATGAATATCTGGAAAAAAATAGTACTAACCTGTTTTGGAACATTTACCTATGATGAACCTATAACCTGTAACACAAATAAACTAAAAAAACATAAACTAACTGATGAACCTATAACTTATGATAACACAAATAAACTAACTGATGAACTTATAATAACATAATAGCTAAAATAAACAAACTGATGAACCTATGATAACATAATAACCAAAAGTCAATAACTGATGAACAAAAAAAAATAAAAAAATAAAAAATAAAAAAAGAAGCTAACTGATGAACCTATGATAAAAAGGTAAAAGATGGATGTTCAAAATCGAAATATTATCAAATCGAAACACATTTGAAACCCAACTTATAAATCTTTATTTCTTGGGTCATTTAAGAAAATGGGTTTAAATAAAAAAGATGGAAGTTCACCAACTCATCTCGAAGATGTTTAGCTTCATCAAAAGTGACGCATTTAGCTGAAGCTTGTGACAAATAATTTAATAATAGCGAAATTTACTGTGCTACCCATTTACGAGTGTATATGTCTTGCAGTGCCAAAGATTTTTCCGCTTTACATTTCTACCCATATATTTGTTCCCAGGTATACCCGAGATTACGTGGCACCATTTTATTGGTTGAAGTAAAAAAAAAAAAAAGCATCTCGCGTATATTTGTTCCTGGGCATACCCGATATTCAGAAGAGAAAAAAAAAAACCTATGTCGTGTATATATATACACGGATGTACACGTGATGTTTTTTTAAAATTAAAAAACTTACGAAAACCACCCTTTAACTTTTTAATAATTACAACTTTTTTATATAACAAACTTTATTCGTCAAATATTTAGTAAATATCTATCGAATTCTTTAATGAAAAAAATATCGTTGTGAAGAGCTCTAGACTACGAACAAAACAAGCCCAATATTATCATGCTTTTGACGTACGTATGATTTTATAAAAAATGTTGAAGTTTATATATATATATATATATATATATATATATATATATATATATATATATACTTTTTTTTTTAAAAAAACTTTCAAAACACACTCTTAAACCACAGGGGCCAAAGACGTACAAAATTCTATAAAATCAAAATATCTTTTAGAAATAAATACTAAAAACAATATCCTTTTATTCATAAAACAAAAATTGGCAACTTTTTTTTATTTAAACCAAAAAAATTTATTCATAAATTAATAACATTACATATGAAATATAAAACTTTTGGTTTATATACTTCAAACAATCCGTATAACAAAGGTACGTCTCCCCCTTATAAATAAAATTTATTGGTTTATATAAAAAAAAAGTTGCCAAATTTTGTTTTATTAATAAAAGGATATTGTTTTTAGTTTTAAATTTTACGTTTTTATTTCTAAAAGATATTCCTATTTTATAGAATTTTGTACATCTTTGGCCCCTGTGGTTTAAGAGTGTGTTTTGAAATTGTTTTAAAAGAAATGTGTATATATATATATATATATATTAATATATATATATATATATATATATATATATATATAATATATATATATATATATATTTATATCAAACTTCAACATTTTTATAAAATCGTACGTACGTCAAAATCATGTTAATATTGGGCTTGTTTTGTTCGTAATTTAGAGCTCTTCGCAACGATATTTTTTTAATTAAAGAATTCGATGGATATTTACTAAATATTTGACGAATAAAGTTTGTTATATAAAAAAGTTGTAATTATTAAAAAGTTAAAGGGTGGTTTTTGTAAGTTTTATAATTTTAAAAAAACTACATCCGTGTATATATATACACGAAATAGTTTTTATTTTTTTGAATATCGGGTATGCCCGGAAACAAATATACGCAAGATGCTTTTTTTTTTTTTTTTACTTCGACCAATAAAATGGTGCCACGTAATCTCGGGTATACCCGGGAACAAATATACGCGAGATGTATAGGTAGAAATGTAAAGCGGGAAAATCTTGGGCACTGCAAGACATATACACTCGTAAATGGGTAGCACAGTAAATTTCGCTTAATAATATTATACTAATAATAAACAAGAATGCAATCCTCTTCCTCCTTGTATGTTGTTTTGCACCTTCCATGAAATATATTTATCTCGCAAAATTAGAAGTTGAAAGCAATTTGTTTAGTTAATTATTATAGATTCAATTTACATAAATGTCCATTTCAATATATATTACAATATATTTCCGCTCAATTCTGATCTCAGAGGATGAGGGTTATAAAGTAAATTCTCTAATATATTTGCGTAGTTTTTGAGCAGGTTACTAACAACATGAAATACAAGTATAATAAACAATTAATATCATCATCATCAAAAACAATTATTGATTGATTGATTGGTGATGAAATGATGTGAGATTAGATTACCTGTGTAACTGATCAGATGATGGCAGTGACGGTGGTTTAATCGGATCGGATATTATTTGTGGTGGTTGTTATTTTGACGGTGCTGGTGACCTTGCAATGGTGGTTTAATCGTCTTTTATTTTTGTTTGTGATTGGGGATCTTATGAGAAATAAAGAGGGAAGAAGAGATGGGAAATAAAGAAGTGGAATGACCAGTATACCCCTGTGTATATATCCCTCTTTAATTTGACCAGATTTTGTATTATGATCCAACGGCTGAGATTACTTTTTAGGCTTTTTAAACTTTTGTTACTTTACAAATGATCCCCCACCTTCATTTTATTGTCTTAGGATTTTTCTCTTCTAAGTTATTTTTTATTTTTTGCATTTTATTTCACCATCATCATTATTGTCCCATCATTATGACACTAGTCATAATGAATTTTACTAATGAATGATGTTTTATTATTTTTGTGTGTTGGTTATCATTTTATACATTGTATGAATGGTTGGTTTGGATTAATTATAACTAACATTTGTTTTGTAGTCTTCAAAATCCATGTACTTGACACCCCAACTAGGGGGAGTATTAGCCAAAGGAGAGCTAATCAAGCTCGAACTTGCACTACATTCCGCTACGCATCTCTTCTTTTTGTTTCGACAAAAAGGGGGAGAAAATATTAAACTCAGACTCACAATTTTATACAATTTAAAAATGTATAAAAACAAGTTTAAATCTATATTTTTAAAAGACTTACACACTTTTATCTCATTGCTTAAAAATAAACTTTATGTTTTGCCCTCAACAATAAAGGGGACATTGTTAATACAAATATCGTCTTAAAAAAATGTTATTTATATTTTACGATCTTTGCTATATTTTGTTAATGACAATTATAAACTTTATTTTATCAAAGCATAAGTTTAGTCAAGTCTTTTATATATAGCTACAAGTTTTACTTAAACATAATAGATTTCATTATATAATACAAATTATTTGTTCATAAATAGTATTCTAGTCATATTAAGAAAAGTACCACATTAGGTGTTAAAAATAAACAAAGTGCCACATTAGGTGTCAAAGTAAAATAAGCATGCTTTACAAATAATAAAAATGTTTCTTATAATAACATAAGTTATCAAACATTTTTAGTAACTCATAAACTAACTTATTTCTTTTTAATTAACAGAGGAAAATTCAAATGCATACCCTTTTTTTTGTACATACTATTGGACCAATCTCCACCCTCCATCCTTTTTGATCTAATGGCCAAAATTAATCTAAGATTTAATCAATTAAACCTAATTTTACCCACCTATATAAAGTTTTATTTTATTTTTTTTCCCATTCGCTTTTTTTTTCACACACAGTTTGTGTGTGTTTTCTCTCAACCAACTTCCCTCCATAATCAGTTACGCTTTCCCTCCATAATCAGTTTCCACCGGAAAACCGCCGCTACACCGTCGTACACCGTCATAATCAGTTTCCACAACACCACAACACCACCGCGACTCTGCGCTGATCCATCACAACACCACCGCGACTCTGCGCGAATTGATTGCTCATGGCGATTTTTGATCTTAATCAACCTGCTGTTTCCGTTTCAGAATCTTCTATTAATTCATCCAATTGTTTAGCTCTAGCTGTTTGTGATAATTCTGGTAATGGATCTGGTAGCAGTTTTGTGGATGTAGCTGCCGATTGTTTAGCTCTTGCGGTTTGTGATAATTCTGGTAGCAGTTACAGTGATTGTTCTTCTTCTAAGCGTGTTCAGGATGATAATGCATCATGTGAGTTTTATTTTGATTTTTAAGCTTATCAAGCATATCACCAGTGATATGTTTGCTTATTTAGTTTATCCTCTCGATTATAGTGTTATATTGCTTATTATTTACGCCGTTAGTTATAAGAGCTTAAACATGATTATAATTGTGCTTTTTTGTTGATGATAAGTTGTTGATTATAGTGTTATATTGCTTATTAGTTATGCCATTAGTTTTAAGAGCTTAAACATGATTATAATTTTGCTTTTTTGTTGATGATAAGCTGTTGATTATAGTGTTATATTGCTTATTAGTTTCGCTTTTAGTTTTAACAGCTTAAGCATGATGATAATTTGCAGTATCACCAGTGATATGTTTAGCTTTTTTATAAACATGATGATAATTGTGCAGTATCACTGTTTAGTATCACCAGTGATATGTTTAGCTTTTTTATAAACATGATGATAATTGTGCAGTATCACCAGTGATATTTTTAGCTTTTTTATAAACATGATGATAATTATGCAGTATCACCAGTGATATTTTTAGCTTTTCATAAACATGATGATAAATATGTTTAGCTTTTCATAAACATGATGATAATTGTGCAGTATCACCAGTGATATGTTTAGCTTTTCATAAACATGATGATAAATGGGCAGTATCACCAGTGATATGTTTAGCTTTTCATAAACATGATGATAAATGTGCAGTATCACCAGTGATATGTTTGTTTATTTAGTTTAGCCTGTTGATGATATATGTGTAGTATCCCTAGTGATATGTTTTTTATAAGTTGTTTTTTGTGTTATCCTTTTGACTGTGTGTTTTGTTACCTTCTTTTACAGCTTCTAGTGTTCTTAAAACTCCACAATCTTTTTCTCATCATGATTTTATTGATACTCCTGGTGGATCGGTTTTTTGGGTTCCTAGAGTTTCTGCTAGTGTTTTACCAAAGCTGTTTAGTGTATATGATTCTGTTGAGGAATGCATTAGTATGTATGAGAAATATGCTTTAGAGGCTGGTTTTGGTATTAGAAAGTCTAGTCAGAAAAGGTTAAGGAATGGTTTTGTAAAAGAGAAGTATCTAGTTTGCAATAGGGAAGGTTGCCCAAAGAGAATTTATTTGAATACTTTAGCTCGTAAGAAGGGTGATAAGCAAGTTAGGACATCGAATTTTAGGGTAACCGGTTGCAAAGCTCGTGCAGTTTTCCATATGATTCCTGGAACATCTCAGTATCAGCTTACTACCTTTGATGTTGAGGATAATCATGCACTAGATCGTGTAGAGTACAAACATTTGTCAAAAAGTGAAAGGAAGCTACCATACCATGAGCAGCTGTTCATTAATAAAGCAGCTAATCATAATCTTGGTGCGACTAAAGCTCATAGTTTGTATTCTGGGTTGAAAGGATCCACAGCTCTTGTTCATGGTACGCAGACCGAGTTTTGTAACTTTACTCGTGGTATAAATTGTTTCATTGGGGATGGTGATGCTCAGATGCTTATTAACCGTATGGAAGATCGTATGAATTATACGTCAAACTTCTCATTTGATTATTTTGTTGAAAATGCTGAGCTTCGTGGATTGTTTTGGGCTGATGAGGTTGCTAAGTGTAACTACAGAGAGTTTGGTGATATTGTTTCATTTGATGCGACTTACAGGACTAATAAGTACGCTTTGTTTCTTTAAACCTGTTATATTTCCATTGCATTTCTACATTTTTTATATAGTATCACCTGAGATACCTTTTTTTTTTTCCAGATATTAGATGGTTTTTGTCCCTTTTACTGCTATCGACAATCACCGAAAGTGTGTTACTGTTGGCTCTGGTCTTCTTAAGAATGAGACTACTAAATCGTACATATGGTTATTGCAAGCATTCAAGGAAGCATTTGTTCGTTCTCCAATTATAATTGTTACTGATCAAGATGGTGCAATGCGGAAGGCGATTGCTGAGGTGCTTCCTGATTCCAAGCATAGGCTTTGCACGTGGCATATCATGAAAAAGCTTTCGCGTAAGGTATTTCATGTGATACTTTTATAAGTTGTTTATCTCCTGTGATATTTGTCTATTTCCTGTGATATTTGTCTATAAAATTATTTGTTTTATCACTTTTCATTATTTATTGTTTTTTGTGCAGTTCTGTATAATGATTCCGGTTTAGTATCACTTGTGATACTTTATTGTTTTTTGCATTGTTCTGTCTAATGATTTCTGTTTGGTATCACTTGTGATACTTTATTGTTTTTCAGATTGTTACCAGAATCTATGATGAAACTGATTTCAAGACTAAATTTAGCAAGATTGTTTGGAATATGTATATTGGTCCTGAGGAGTTTGAGTTCAGATGGAATGAGTTGATGGTAGAGTTTAATCTTCTAAATCATAAGTGGTTCAACAAGATGTATATGATTAGATCTTCATGGATTCCTGCATTCTTTGTTGATTCTCCACTTTGTGGATTGATGAGGACTACATCGAGGTCGGAAAGTGAGAATTCCTTCTTTTCGCATTTCACGAATCCTACTTCCACACTTGTTAAGTTTATGGTTTTATATGAGTCTGCTATGGAGAAACAGAGATATATTCAAGAAAGATTAGATCATAACTCGTTTGACTCATTCCCTGTTTTGTTGACGCCATTGGAAATTGAATTACATGCTACAAGGGTTTACACTCGCAAGTTGTTTGTGCTTGTGCAAAAGGAGATTATTGCTGGTTCCTGGTTATGTTCGATTGAGTCGAAAACTTGTGATGAGTTATGTGATGTGTCTGTTATTTCTGAGAAAAAATTGGTTCCTGGTACTATACCAGAAGTTGTTGATGAAGAAGAAAGTACTTCAAAGAATGTTGAAGAAGAGCTTATTTTGTATCAGAAAGACGCTGGACGGTACAAGGTACAATTATTTTTTTGTTTTTGCATGTATTTTTGGTTTAAGTATCACTGGTGATATTAGGTATCACTTGTGATATGAAGTATCACCAGTGATATGAAGTATCACCTATTGTATTCTATGGTTTATTTTTTTTTTATTTTTTTTATGAAGGTGGTTTATAACAAATTAGATGGTTCAGTTGCTTGCTGTTGTCAGGTTTTTGTCCGCTGCGGGATTTTGTGTCGTCACATTTTCTGTGTATTCAAGAATTGTAATGTGCTTAAGGTCCCAGATCAGTATATACTCAAGCGTTGGACAAGGGATTTGATTCCACCTGATTTGAGGAGGCAAAAGGCCCGTTATGGTCAAGAGAATGAAGAGATAGAAAAGCTTGCTATTGAGGCGTCTAGTTTGGTTGAGTCGTGTGTCAGTATGATGATTGAGAATCAACCAAAGCTGACTTCTTTTGTAGGCAAGCTCAAAAAGCTAAAGTCAGAAGTTGAGTCTGATTTGCCCAAAGTTCCTGTTCGCACAGTTGCTCAAATGGTTCATCGGTTTTTGGGTGTTAAGAAGCCTAAAAAAAAGAATGTTAACAATCCTTCAAGAGCTAGTAATAAGGGATATATGAAGGATCGTATTAAGAGTGGGCGTGAGATAGCACTTGAGGAAAATAATAAGAAGAAGAAGGGATGTGGTATTTGTGGGTTTACTGATCACAACAGGCGAACTTGTCCACTGAGGAGTGGAGCAAGCGGAAATGGAGGTGATGGAGCAGGCGGAAGTGGTGGTGATGGAGCAGGCGGAAGCGGAGTTGATGGAGCAATTGAAGTATGATTTTTAGTTATTGGTTTATTCTTTTATTTTTGTGACTTTATGGAATATTTGTGACATTTATCACTTGTGATAAAGCATTAAAGTGTTTAAATAGTTTTCATCATTTTTTTTTATGAATTTTTTGTTGATTAGAATGATTGAATTTCTGTGTATCCCTTGTGATACTTTTTCTGGATTTATTAGTTTATAGCATCTCAAGTGTTTATTTGAGTTTTATCACCTGTGATAAAGAATTGAAATTATGAAAAGCATAACATAAACATTCTGAACATTTGATAAAGCATTTAAATTACCAAAACCATATCTTAAACATTCTGTTATCACTTGTGATAAAACATAACAAAGGGTCTATTGTCTTACAACTTCAGATTTCCCAAATCTATTGTTTTTAGATTGCCAATTATACAAAAACTAAATCTCAAATTATTAACCACTTGGTCCAGCCTTCCTTGCATCATGTTTTGCAATCTTTTTCTTTATGTTCTCGTTGATTATATTCTTTACTTGTTCTTCGTCTTGGTTTTCGGCTTCAAACTTTATATAATTCAAAGGCATTTAAAACCATAAAGATAAAACTTCATCTGGCACAAAGGGTTTGTGCTTAATGACTGGCCCAACGAGTTTTTAGTTATCACCAGTGATACAAAATATGATGTATCACCAGTGATACATTCAAAATCACACACTGGTTTATATAATTCAAAGGCATTTAAAACCATAAAGATAAAAACTTCATCTGTCTTCATTTCCCAAAATCCAGAACAAAGATAATTCAAAGATTTCATCGTTTTTTTGCATATCTATCAACTAATCCTAGATGCATTCAGATTACGCAAAATCCAGAACAAAATATAGCACAATCTCCACCACCAGGGAATGTGGTTCGGGACCTAATAGAGCCCCCGTCATTCTTAGGTAACCCCAAACTTGGACTGTTGTCCGTCACATTCCGTGGCTCGGCAGTGCTTCAATGGATTGTTGCTTATCGAATTCTTAATCCTAGTTTAACCAACATTGTTTAGAAATCTAAAATACACAAATCAGAAACATAAATTGTCTTTGGAAATAAATTGTCTTTTGGAAAAGCATGAAAGTCAACTAATTGTTTCAATAACCACTTGGTCCAGCCTTCCTTGCATTTTGTTCTGCAATCTTTTTCTTTATCTCCTCGTTGATCAGATTCTGTACTTGTTCTTCATCTGGGTTTTCGGCTTCAAACTTTATTGCGTAATCTGACATCATTCTTTGTTTTTTATTTACTTCATGAAGCATCATCTTTGCTGCATATTTGGATCTCAAGTTGTTTATTTGCATTCGATGATCTTTGCTTGTTTCTTTTAGCATTCCTGTTTCCCATGTTGTTGAACTCTTTCCATTATAATGATCCATATGCATCATCGCGTACAAACCGCAATCTATTTTCTCTTTCTTTGTCTTCCAGTTCATGTTTAAGATTGTTGGTTTTTTTTTTTTTTTTGTATTCATTAGTTGATCTGCTATAGGATGTTCATATGTAGACAAATGCTTTGCAAAAACGCCCTTCTGAAAATTAAAATACACAGTGTCAATTTTAGAGTAGTATCACTAGTGATATTCTAGATATATTTGACAGAAACAAATTATATATGAATCATTCAGTATAGTTTTTCTTACCACAAGATCGTATTTGGTTGTTGGTGAGGGTGTTTGTGTTGGTGTTGTTGTTGGTGTTGGTTTTGGTGAGGGTGTTGATGCTTCAGTCGTCTTTGTTTTTTTCTTTTTAATTGTGCTCTTTTGGCTTATCTTTTCAGTGGCATTTTTCTTTGTTCTTTCTGTCCTTGTTACACTCAAACCTGCATAAAACAAATCCAAATAAGTTTATGAATATGATATGTGATAAATAAACCTTGAATGTGTATGCGCCGTATAATTTATAACATTCATTACTGCAAGTATACGTATTCATTACTGCAAGTATACAAACACAGAACCTAAATGTCAAATTAATACGTCGCATACATTCAGTTTTTTATCACACTTAATTCTTCTAAAGTAGACATGCTTAGATGTTACAATATACCTTTATTTGTGTTAATCTCTGGAGATGGATTCAAAAATGCCAGTGTGTTCAGAACTTCATTCACAATTTTACATATATTAAGAGAATGTATGCAATTTTTTTGTTTAAAGATTTATTAACATAAACTAACCGCTTAAAGCTATTATCGAGCCCAGATCAGCAAAAGTATCAGAATCTACGTTTTTTCAAAAAGCACAAAATTAGTCTCTCATCATATATACTAGTTATCAGTACAAGTGCTCATCTACAACTGTTTTATCACTAGTGATAACCTACCAAAAACTGAATAAGACATCTATAACTGTTTTATCACTGGTGATAACCTACCAAAAACTGAATAAGACATCTACAACTGATTTATCACTGGTGATAATCTACCAAAATCCGAATAAGACATCTACAACTGTTTTATCTCTGGTGATAATCTACCAAAATCTGAATAAGACATCTACGACTGTTTTATCTCTGGTGATAATCTACCAAAATCTGAATAAGACATCTACAACTGTTTTATCTCTGGTGATATGCTACCTAAAATTGAAGTGAGTCACTACAAATGTTTCGTTATCATCGCAGATCTTCTACTAGCAAAAACTGAACTAAATAGCTACAACTGCTTTTTATCACTAGTGATAACCTACCAAAAACTGAAGTAATGCATTACAATTTTTTTTATCACTAGTGATATAATACCAAAAATTGAATGACATCTATTTTATCATCATCACAGATCTTCTACTACCAAAAACTGTATAAAATAACTACAAATGCTTTTTATCACTAGTGATAAACTACCAAAAACTGAAGAAAAGCACAACATTCATCACATTATTATAAAAATCTCTCAAAAAATATATAAAATCAACAAAAACTGTATAATCTAAATAAATAACATCTTATAAAACTCAAATAAGTTGATAATCATCACATGCATCACAGTATCACATCAAAAATCAACAAAAAATACACAAAATGTTCATAATTATCGATATTATTCATAAATAAGTACAAAATCACTAGAGATACTAATAAAACTAGTAAATAATTAGTCGTACCTTCATTTTCAGTTTCAGTAGGTTCATTTTGGACCTGTTTTTTTTTTGGTTCTGCTTGTGGAGTTGATGTATGTTCCATTTTTGTGTTTTTTTAGTGATTTTAACGGTTAATTACGGTTGATTTTGGTGTTTTAATGGCGGTTTTGTAACTGTGTGTGATTTTTAGAGAGAGAAAGGTGAATATTCAATGAATGTGACCGGGTGGAAAGTGAGAGGTCGGTGTGGGGGTTTGTTGGGGTAACTTTGCCGGGTTGGCAACTTTGGTCCCTCCGTGTTTTTTATTATTAAAATTTGTTTTTTTGATCCAACGGCCCTGATTGGTCCGTTGGTATGTACCAGTTTTTCCATCCGCAACATAAAACGCCTCTAATTAACATCACTTAGCTAGCTACAATGTATATTTTACAAGTTTACTTTGTTAAACATTTTTATCAAAATAAAAATGCATTTTCACATCACTACTTGGATCATCCTACTCTTCATGTCTGATATCATACACAGCGCCAGTGAAAAATCTTATAAAGTTTTAAAACAATAAAACTTAGAGTAAACTGCAAAAATCATCCCTGTGGTTTGTGTAATTTCGCAAGAATCATCCCTATCTCAAACGTTTAGCATTAAACATCCCCAAGTCCACAAACGTTTGGCAAAAATCATCCCTGAGCACTAACGTCGTTAGTTTTACCAGTTAAGTGTTAAAATAATATTTTCCCGTTAGTCCCTCCGTTAATATTTTTTGCACCGTTAGTCCTCATTTTTTAAAATAAATTAAAAATGGCAGCAAAAATAATATTCGTCCGTTTTTTTACGTTTTCGTCTGTTTTTATACGTTTTCGTCCATTTTTTTACACGTTTTCGTCCGTATTTACACGTTTTCATCCGTTTTTACACGTTTTCATCCGTATTTACACGTTTTCGTCCGTTTTTACACGTTTTCATCCGTATTTACATGTTTTCGTCCGTATTTACACGTTTTCATCAGTATTTACACGTTTTCATCCGTTTTTACACGTTTTCATCAGTATTTACACGTTTTCGTCCGTTTTTACACGTTTTCGTCCGTTTTTTTTACGTTTTCGTCAGTATTTACACGTTTTCATCCGTTTTTACACGTTTTCATTCGTCTTTACACGTTTTCGTCCGTTTTTACACGTTTTCATCCGTATTTACATGTTTTCGTCCG
Source organism: Artemisia tridentata subsp. tridentata (assembly GCA_021014915.2). Lineage (NCBI taxonomy): Eukaryota > Viridiplantae > Streptophyta > Magnoliopsida > Asterales > Asteraceae > Artemisia > Artemisia tridentata. The sequence continues at coordinate 139,432,168 of CP139503.1, read as the reverse complement.
TATTTACACGTTTTCATCAGTATTTACACGTTTTCATCCGTTTTTACACGTTTTCATCAGTATTTACACGTTTTCGTCCATTTTTACACATTTTCGTCCATTTTTACACGTTTACGTCAGTAATTACACGTTTTCATCCGTTTTTACACGTTTTCATCAGTAAAAACGGACGAAAACGTGTAAAAACAGACGAAAACGTGTAAATACTGTCAAAAATGTGTAAAAACTGTAATAAACGTGTAAAAATGGACGAAAACGTGTAAAAATGGACGAAAACGTGTAAATACGGATGAAAACGTGTAAAAACGGATGAAAACGTGTAAATACTGACAAAAACGTGTAAAAACGGACGAAAACGTGTAAAAACGGACGAAAACGTGTAAAAATTGATGAAAACGTGTAAATACTGATGAAAACGTGTAAATACGGACGAAAACGTGTAAATACTGATGAAAACGTGTAAATACTGATGAAAACGTATAAAAACGGATGAAAACGTGTAAATACGGATGAAAACGTGTAAAAACTGATGAAAACGTGTAAATACGGACGAAAACGTGTAAATACTGATGAAAACGTGTAAAAACGGATGAAAACGTGTAAATACTGACGAAAACGTGTAAAAATGGACGAAAACGTGTAAAAACGGACGAAAACGTGTAAATACTGATGAAAACGTGTAAAAACGGATGAAAACGTGTAAATACTGATGAAAACGTGTAAATACTGATGAAAACGTGTAAAAACGGACGAAAACGTGTAAATACGGATGAAAACGTGTAAAAACGGATGAAAACGTGTAAATACTGACGAAAACGTGTAAAATGGACGAAAACGTGTAAAAACGGACGAAAACGTGTAAATACTGATGAAAACGTGTAAGAACGGATGAAAACGTGTAAATACTGATGAAAACGTGTAAATACGGACGAAAACGTGTAAATACGGATGAAGTGTAAAAACGGACGAAAACGTGTAAATACGGATGAAAACGTGTAAAAACGGATGAAAACGTGTAAATACTGACGAAAACGTGTAAAAACGGACGAAAACGTGTAAAAAAAGGACGAAAACGTATAAAAACAGTCGAAAACGTAAAAAAAACGGACGAATATTATTTTTGCTGCCCTTTTTAATTCATTTTAAAAAATGAGGACTAACGGTGCAAAAAATATTAACGGAAAGACTAACGGGAAAATATTATTTTAACACTTAACTGGTAAAACTAACGACGTTAGTGCTCAGGGATGATTTTTGCCAAACGTTTGTGGACTTGGAGATGTTTAATGCTAAACGTTTAAGATAGGGATGATTCTTGCGAAATTACACAAACCACAGGGATGATTTTTGCAGTTTACTCTAAAACTTATAAAATAGGTTTGGATTTGAAAAGCCCATTACATACCAAATATTAAACCAAGCCCATTAAGAAAACAAACGACACGTGCCCGCCTACATGGCGTCGGCATATCCTTAACGAAGAAGTAAACGAGTAGAGGGACAAAACCGTCATTTAATAAATAAAAATAAGTCTGTGAAAACCAAAACCGTTGCGTTACTTCTGAAAAAACAGAATAAACTTATAGGGGGTTTTCTATCTTGATCATCAACAGAAGAAAATTAATCAATGGGGTTGCTCTCAAACAGGTAAGATTTCAATTTTTTTTTTTTAAAAGTCTGTTGGATAAATTTGTAATTTTGATTGTTTTTTGTTTTTTTATGGAATTATAGACTGGATAGAGGGAGTTTGAAACCAGGGGATCATATATATTCATGGCGTACTGCTTATATTTACGCCCATCACGGTAATTACTTTTTTTTTTCTCTTTTTAATTTCCTTTTTTTTAAACTAATAATAGTTGTTTTGGTTATTGAATTTATTTGATATTTTTGAAATTAGGGTTTATTACTATCGATTATGAGGTTACTTTGTTGCTGATGTTACTACTCCCTCCGACCCAAAATAATTGTCCTAACAAAAAACACGAAGTTTGAGAAAAACATCTTCGTTACGTCTTTCTCTGTCTTACTTTTTGCAAAATGATAGTTTTGCCTTCAAATAATTAATTTAGAACTTATTTAATGTTTGTAATAATAATCTCAAGTGAGGATAATATGGTCAAGTCGAACTAAATTCCTTACCTGTATTTGGAAGTGGATAATTAATTTGGGACAACCCGAAATGGAAATGTGGACAATAAATATGGGACGGACAGAGTATAAGATTTCAAAATTTTTAAATGACTAGTTTTATAACCATAAAGTTACAATAGTTGAGTTTTGGAGACACAATGAAGATTATGAGGTTATTAGTTTGTTGCTTATGTGAATCCAAGTGTTTAACGTTTATGCTAGAGTATTTAAATAGTGTCGTGCTTAAAATGATTTGAGATCTTTTGGATCAGTGAATCTGTATATCTATCGATATCTGTATTTTTATAGGCTTTCTAGTGATTAGGGGTGTTGCTTAGACCAATTGGATCGAGAAAGCTAAAAGTAATCGAACCCTTGTAAATTTTGTGCTTCCCTTTTGTTTGTGATCTGCATTTGGTAAGGTTATCACGTTGTAAATAGCCATCACTAACATGTTTGTACTTAACCAAGTGAAAGACATATTCAAATTGGGAGCCAATTAAGTTGTATATAGTCATAAATATATATACGTGGGTAGCAGCTGATGGAAAATATACGGAGAACTGCATAGTAGAGAATTTCATTGCTGTAGTGATAGCTTTGGTCCCTAACCAATGGGAAGTGTTTTCATTTAGGGCACGTAACTTAATACAGGCTTCCCAGTTGAGCAAGTATCTAGGTAATTTAAGGTAACATCTTAGGCAGATGTTCTTTTTGCGTTGCTACTTATTGATTACTAACGTGACTTAACAGGCTATATTGTTACTATTATATTTATATTCTTCAGTTGAAGTGCTCAACGTACATTTGGGCTAAAAAATTGAAGTAGGTTTTTTTAGCGCTTAGGATAGATTGAGGCTCTTTTGGATCAATGCATCTGTGTGGATATCTGTATACTAAATAGGCTTTGGAGTGATTAGGAGTGTTGCTTATCACTTAAGGCCTATTTGGATCGAGATTGATAACAGCGAATATATTGTACAACAGTTGAAAGAAATATAACCTTGGTCGAATTTCCATCCCACTTTTAAGATTGTGATCTACAAGTGCTAAAATATACGTTTATCACATTGCAAATTTGAAATTTAATGGAAGATAGAGTCACTGCCTTACATTGAATGTTCAAACATATTATGGTTAACCAAGTATAAGACAAAACTGTCGCTCATAAATTCACTTGGGTATAAGTAACAGTTTTATGGAAAATATACGTTCTAGAGTAGAGACTTCAATTGCTTTAACGAGAGCTTGCTCCGTACGCAAACTATTCATTTTGGGCAGGTTACTTGCTACAGGCTTTATATTTGAGTAAGAATTCAAGCATTTCAATGAAAGAGCCTAAATATCTCTTCATTCTGATTGCTACTTACTTATTTCTATAGTTAGTGTGCTAATGTAACATTTACTTTCACTTCATTGTCAAATACTCTGTTTTGATTTTTGATTTTTGATTTTTTTGATTTTTGATTTTTTTTTTAAGAACGGCTAGTTAGTAGTTAGTGATTCGAGTCGGGCAGTATGCCTTCCTCGAACCTTCGCCTTTTTGGGGAATAAACCCCACTCCTTTTTTCCGCTTCGCCTAGGAGGAAAACCCCATTGGCAAGCCTCGAACCCGAGATCTACTTGATTTATTGCATACTTGAAGTATGTGCATGAATTGTCCAGTACTTCAGTTTATATTCAAACTTGTTCTTAGGACTCCAGAAATGCTCATTTTGCATAAAAAATATGTTGGTGGGGGGACTTTTAAGACGAAGGTGGTTGGTTAACTGGTTAAGTACATGCTTTTTTTGGTTATGCTGTATAGAAAATTTTCTTCGGTGTTCATCACCGTGTTCGTGTTCATATTACGTGAAACAGTCATGCTATGTCCATCTTGCTGTGAGATACTCATGCTATGGACTGTTATCTCAAATTTGTGTGAATTACTGAATGTGTTTCACAAGTTGTTGATCACACATAGTGGTCAGTTAATCAGTTATGGATAATGGGTTTTATATCTTTCTCTAGATTCTAACGAAGTTGATAATTTAAGAAAAGAAGCTGATAAATTCACCCTCAAGCACTCAAAACACCTGATTGCTACACTTCAAGAATTAAAGCAAATTTTAACATCTCTTGAAGCAAGTAACTTAAGTCAGTTATCTGATTTAATTTTATTACCGAATATCACTTACTTGGTTTAAAACCATATACCAATCAATCCCTATGTGGTGAATATAGCAGAATAACATTACGCAAGTATGAAGACATGTCCGTGTTATTTAATATCTAACAATGTTTATATGTTTGTATGCTGTGAACAGGAATCTATGTCGGTGATAACAAAGTTGTCCATTTCACTAGACGTGGTCAAGAGGTTGGAACTGGAACTGTTCTAGACGTCCTCTTGGTTAGCTCAGGGCCTCGCCGGTCTCAAATCCCCTGCCCCACCTGCACCCACACTGATGACACCAATGGAGTCGTTTCCTCATGTCTTAACTGCTTCCTTGCTGGTGGGGTTCTCTATCGGTTCGAGTACTCAACCAGCCCAGCTGTGTTTCTAGCAAAGGCACGTGGTGGGACCTGCACTCTCGCAGTCTCGGACCCACCTGAAGCTGTTGTTCACCGAGCAAATTACCTTCTAAACAATGGGTTTGGTTGCTATAACGTATTCAAAAATAACTGTGAAGATTTTGCAATCTACTGCAAGACAGGTCTTCTTGTTGTTGATCAAAGGACAATGGGTCAAAGTGGACAGGCAGTGTCGATCATTGGTGGTCCTCTTGCAGCCGTCTTGTCAACGCCACTTAGGCTTGTGACAACAAACGTGTATGGGATGGCGGCGACTGCCGTCACTGTGTATTGCGCTAGTCGTTATGCTGCGGATATTGGTATGAGGAGGGATGTGATGAGGGTTGGTGCAGAGGATCTAACGCGGAGGATAGCAACTGGGGCCATTACAGTTGCGGAACCTAGTCTTCCAGCTTTGATGGCCAACAATAATGCTACCTAGTATTGGCTTGTTTTAAGGATTGTTACTTTCAACTTATAAAACATTAATATTGTGTTTTCTTATGTTGTTGTGCTTTTTTTTTTGTTTTTTTTTTTTTGTTTTTTTTTTGCTTGCTTTATGTAAATGTATGGGCACTTCTTTTGGTGCGTATGGTTGCACTTGGTCAAAAGCAATTGGTTGATGTGCTTTTCATACAGAAAATAAATGTTAAAGGAGATTTGGCACCATTCTTTTCGTGAACACCCGTATTTTAATGCATCAAGGTACTTTTTACCGCAAGGGAAATTCAGACAAGAAAAAGGACACTCAAATCAGTTTATTAGAATCCGAAGGTATGGGTCAATATTAATGCCGAATTACCGATGTTGTTGAGCTTTACAGTATACCGACATTGTTCAAATAAACATAGCTCTAGTGAGCATCTATGAACCATCTGAACTTAAGTTAAGCTCAATTTTTCTCAAGTTTGTATACGGGGGACTAGTAAAACTATGAAAGCGCGTTTAGGCCTCATCTGACGTCGTTAACTCGGCTCGGCTTGTTTACAGATCATGAAGAGATCATCTAGAGTCCTGGGTTGAATCTCTGAAAGTTTTCATGTCACAAAGAAATCACACTCGCACTTGTTTTTACTTCCCAAAATTAATGATATAGAATGATGTTTTTTTACGAGATTGAATAGAACTAGGAGTTCACACATTCAACAGAAGTGAAATAAATGAAAACATACAGTTTGTAGCATATGAGAATGATAATTTAACGTATTTTTTGAATGAACAACTTCTTGTGTGGCACTTTATTAGCCATATTCGTAAAACATTTATTATGACTTGTCGATGTCTATGAAATGGTGAATGTTCAACCATTAAAATTTAAGAAATTTAGCCCTTGCAGGGGGTCCAGTCCATTTACATCCAACGAAAGCGTAAGAAGCCAAACAGTCATAATAGACCTCATTAAAATAACATATATATTTTCGTATTTGATAGCAATTTTTGACACGATACAAATTAACATGACCAAAGTGACGCAAAACTACATTGTAGTGTCAGCCCTGCTTTTATACTATATAGTATAAATAACATCAAACAAAGTAAAAGTAGTGTCAATGACCACTGTCTATTTATGATATTCAACTTTTTCACTTTTTAGCATTTACAAGGGGGCTTTTTTTTTTTTTTTTTTTTTTTTTTTTTTTTTATTTATTTTTTTTTTCTCTCTTTTTTTTTAATGTTATAAAATAAGAATGTCCCGTGTTGATACGTGAACTATAGTAAAATATCATTAAATATAACGAAATTTATAAAATATTCCAATATGCATATATTATTGATGTGTTGTCATACCCGTTGGTGTCACTATTTTTAACGCGACAACATATCAAAATGTGCATATTAGAACATTTTATGAAAATTTGTTGCATTTAGTGATACTTTTTATATTTCACGTACCGAGATAGAACTTTGAAAAAAAATTGTTACTAATTTGTGACGTAAACCCTATTGATAATAACATGCAACTTTTAATCATAAGAAAAGAAAATATGAGACTAAAACTTTGATTCCCTGATGGAAATATGAACTTTAAACACAATTCCAGTTTACACGGATTTGGGGGTATAGCAACAAAAATCATATAGCAGAATCTAGAAATGGTAGCAAGGTTTAAGAATAAGATTAGCATGTCCAATGTCGGTGGTCCAAAATAAAGAAAGAAAAAAGGTAGTTATTTAAAATTGGATATAATACAAAAACGTAACGATTAAAGTTGGTAGGATGTGGTCTACATTTGACAAAACCGTATCATAATTGGGTCAACAAAATTCCACACCGACAGTTTCAACTAAATCCATGCATCGAATGATGTTAAGAGCAACGAGTGTCATGAAACACCCAAACTCCTCATTTGGATCCCACAGGGTGCCACGTCACTATGACATACCTCCCTTTACAACTCCCTTCTCATAACATACCACAACTTACTCATTTGGTTCCCACCACTATCTTTTTTTATTTTTTTTATTCATCTTTATTAAATATAATTGTGTACTTCCACCATTAAATATAATTGTGTATTTCCACCATTTACCCATCTTTATTCTCTCCATATCACTCACCACCACCATCAACTCCCTGCCGCCACCATCATTATAAAAAGACCCGGCCACCACCACCATCAACTCCCTGCCAACACCCATCGTTAAAGATCTTTAAAGATCCGGCCACCAAAAGATCCGGCCACCATTCCTCTAAAGCTCAGAAATGTTAGTTGATCTATGATCCGGCCACTAAAAGATCCGGCCACCATTCCTTTAAAGATCCGGCCACCATTCCACAAAATCCGATCTAGCCACCAAAAAAGAAAAGCAAGAAAACTATATAAAAAAAAATAAAAAATAAAAAAAAATAAAATAAAAACATTTTATATTAAAAAACGACCCCACATGTCAGGAAAATTGCTTCGCCGTATTACAAGACCTGCTGTTATTGACTTGGAAGTTAGGGTTTTGAAAACCCTATATGGTCGTTGTTGCTACTGGGTCCTTGAGGAGAGTTGTTGATCTGCTATTAATTTAGTGGTGCCCTCGTTTCTCGTCAGACCTGGTGTCGATTGGTAGTTAGGGTTTTGGAAACCCTATGATTGTTTGTACATTGCTGCTACTGTTGGCGCTGCGTGATGGTGGTGGTAGTATACTTGGTAGTCATCGGTTTAAGTGTAAGTATGGCATGATCTTATCGTTATTGGGTTGGTG